>PVJX010033242.1:0-19838 GCA_004027295.1 Dolichotis patagonum
ACAGGCCGAGATGCTGCTTTCTGGGAGACTTCCTGGGGGTGAAGGGCGGGGCTATGGGCCCAAACAGACCCAGCCCAGATGCCGATCTCCAGGCAGTTCCCTGCGGATGAGGGGCATGCTTACCAGTCCCAAAGAGTTGCGCTGAGATGCAGGTCTGCGCAGAGTTTCGATCCAAACAGCCCAGGCCACTCTACGGGTCCGAGACTTTCGGGTCCCAAAGAGCTATCTTTCTGTTTTCTAATATCCTTTTTTATCTCCTTTTTCAGAGTACTGTTGTCAGTGTAGAGACTTTTGCTTCCTTTGTTAGATTGATTCCTAAGCATTTCAGTTTTTTGATGCTATTGTGAAAAGAATTGTTTCCCCAATTTTTCTCTCAGTGAGTGTCTCAGTTACTTTTCTCTTGTTGCTGAGACAAAATACCTGCTCCCCAAAATTAGGAAAGGAAAGGTTTATTTATCTTACAGTTTTGGAGATTTCAGTCCATATTCAGCCACTTCCAAGGCAGGGTGGTGTGGCAAAGGGGCAATCATTCATGGCAGCTGCAAGCAACAAGAGCAATAAAATACAAAGGAAGGGGAAAACAAGCCTTCTTCCTTCCTTTCTGTTGTATGCCAGCTCCACCCCTGGGTGGAGCAGCGCTCCCAACACCAACACCAACACCAACACCAACACCAACACCAACACCAGGGCTAGACAACAAGCCAATCACAAATGCTAGATTCAGACACCTCCATGGCTGCGTCAGGCTTGGACCTAGACACAAATCATAACAGTGAGTTTGTTATTTGTATATGGGAATGCTATTATTTTTTTGAGTATTGGCTTTGTATCCAGTTACATGACTGAATTTGGTGATTAAATCTTGATGTTTTTTGGTGGAGTTTTATGGATCTCCTATATAGAGTATCATATCATCTGCAAATAATGATAATTTAACTTCTATCATCTTATATTTATTCTTATTATTTCTTTTTCTAGTCTAATTGCTGTGCCTAATGTTTCCAGAACTATATTGAATAGGAGTGGTGATAGTGGAGAGCCTTGTCTAGTTCCTGCTTGTAGAGTGCAAGCTATAAGTTTTTGGTTGAATAGTGTGATGTTGGCTGTTGGTTTGTCATAAGTGGCTTTTATCAGCTATAAAGATCATTTATTCCAATTTTCTGTAATGGTTTTAACATGAATGGGTGTTAAAGATTGTTAAATGCTTTTTCTGCATCTATTGAGATGATCATATAATTTTTGTCTTTGGCCTTATTAATATGGTGCTTTACATTGATTTGTGTATTTTCAACCATACATTGGTGTATAATCTTCTTGATGATTTGCTGCATTGTTTGGCAGTATCATACTGAGACTTTTTACATCTGTGTTCATTATAGAGATTGGCCTGAGGTTCTCTTTTTTGGTTGGATCCTTCTTTGTTTTGGTAATAAGGTAATACTTGCCTGCTGCAATGACTTTCACTTTCAATTTCATTAATGCCTTTGAGGAATTAGTGGCATTAGGTCTTCTGTGAATTTCTTGTAAAATTAAGCAATGAATCCTTTAGGACCTGAACTCTTCTTGTTGGTAAGCTTTTAATTAGATTGTTGGTTTCAATGGCTGATATTGTGTTATTTAGAATTTTTATATCTTTTTGATTCAGTTTTGGCAATTTATATATCTAGGAATATGTCCAATTCTTCTGTTTTCCTTTTTATTAGAATAAATATTCTCAAAGTAGGTATTAATGTTCTTCTGGATTTCTATAGGATTTGTTGTGATTCACAGTTTTCATTCCTAATTGCATGGATTTGAATGTTTTCATTCCTTTTTTTATGAGGTTGGCTAAGGGTTTATCAATTTTATTTGATCTTTCAAAGAATTACTTTTTGATTCTTTGATTCTTTGTGTTATTTTCTTAGTCTCTATTGCATTTATTTTTGCTCTAATCTTTGTAATTTATTCCTTCATACAAATACTGAGCTTGACTTATTTTTCCCAAAGTTTGAGGCCCACATTAGGTTGTTTATTTGAGCTTGTTCTATTTTCTTAATGTGAGAATCACCACTGTAAATTTCTCTCCTAGGACTGCTTTCCATCACATCTGATAGTTCTGACATGTTGTATCAGAATCATCACGTAATTATAGATAATGTTTAATTTCTTCCTTAACTTTTTCTGTTACCTATTGGTTGTTTGCTAGTATATTATTTAATTTCCATATATTGGTGAAATTCTTGTGGTATTTTTTGCCATTGATTTCCAATTTCATTGCACTATCATCTGATAATATGAGTGGAATAATTTCATTTTCTTTGCATTTACTTAAGCATGGCCTATGAGCTTGTGTGTGGGCTGTTTTGGAGAATGTTCCTTGTGCAGCTGAGAAGAATGTGTATGCTGATGTTGTGGGGTGGAACATTCTGTAGACGCTTACTAAGTCCATTTTTTCATAGGTTTGGTTCAGTTCTGATACTTCTTTGTTGATTTTTTATTTTTTTGTATAGTTGATCTGTCTGTGACAGTGGGGGTAGTGCCATTCTCCATTATACTTGTGTTAGTACTTATTTGATCTTTCATATGTACTAGTATTTGTTTTATGTAGTTGGGTGCACTTGTATTTGGTGCATATATATTTATGATTGTTACTTCTTCTTGGAGCCTTCCCTTAACAAGTATGCGGTGATCTTTTCTGTTTTTACATTTGATAGTCTTGGCTTGAAGTTTCTTTGTTTTCAATTAGAATTGCTACCTCTGTCTTCTGAGGTACTGTCACCTCAAGCATTGTTTTCCATCATTTGATTTCTCAGTCTATGAATTCCCTTTAGAGTTAAATGTTTTTCTTGTATGCAACATATTGTTGAATCTAGTTTCTTTTCTTTTTTTTTTAATTTAAAGAGGAAATGAATCTAGTTTCTTGATCCATTCTGCCAGTATGTTTCTTTTGACTGGTGAGTTGAGACCATTTATATTAATTACCATCAATATGTAGTGGCTCAGTGTTAACATATTATTTTCCTCTTGTTGGTTTCCTGTCTTCCCGTCCATTTTATTGCTTGCCTTCTCTGGTAGAATTTTCCTTTTGATATTCTTGGGATTTTGGTCTTTTTTATTGTTTATAAAATATCCTTCAGAATGTTTTGGAGAGGTGGTTTGTTGGTCATGAACTTCTTCAGGTGTTCTTTGTCATGGAAGTATCTTATTTCTCCATTGATTTTGAAAGATAGTTTTTGGGGGACATCAAACTACATTGGAAATTGTTTTCCTTCAGTACTTAAAGTACTTCACTCCAACTTTTCCTTGTGTTTAGATGTCTTCTGTGATTCTGATGGGCTTTTCTTTATGGGTGATTCATTTCTTTTCTGTAACAGCTTTTAATATTTTGTTTTTGTGCCGAGTTTCTTAAATCTTTATCATATGTCTTCATGCAGGTTTATTTTGGTGATGAATAATTGGAGTTATTGTGCCTCTGTTATCTATGCGTCTAATTCTTTTTCCATGCTGAGTAAGTTTTCTGCCGTTACTTATGTTAACAGATTTTTTAAATGTCGTGTGTATTTTCTCCTGTGATTTCATTGACTCTGATCAGTCTTATATTGTTGTTCTTTGTATCATGTTGAAGATGGATTGTTGGATTGTTTCATGGTCCCTTGCTATTTTTTGAGATCTTTGTTTTTGTGATCACTAACAGCATTTCTGTCTTCTAGGTATAATATTTCGTTTTCCCTTTTGTTCAGTCTATTTTGTAAACTTTCAATGAAATTTTTAATTTCCTGAATCTTTGAATTCCATTTCTTTCCTATGGATGGATTCTATTTCTTTTCTATGTTTGGTATTCATGGTTTCCATCATTTTCTTATGCTCCTCTTTTTTTAAAAAAGTAAATATATGCCTACTTTAGGTTTGTTGAGCAAATCTATAATTACAGACATCATTTCTTTATTCCCTGGGGGGTTATTTCTTCCTGATTTCCTAATGTATTTTTTTTAACTTCCAGTGCTCTCATTCCAGGGAATTCAGGTGGGTGGCTTTGATTTCCTGTCTTTGTCCCTGGATTTGTTCTGGGTGGGCCGGAGGTTTGGAGTTGCATTTTGCTTTGGTATCTTGTTGGTTTCTATTTTTAAATTTTGTTTTGTTTTTTGTGCTGATGCTTGTAAGTTTCTTATAGTAGATTGCTTTATTACTACCATTGAGCCTGTCTTAGGGGATGCCTGTTCCTCAGATATGTTTTCTAGGTGTAGGTGGTTCTTGGTCTTTTTTCTGTCCTAATTTATTAAGGATGCAACATTGCTATCTATTTGGCTCAGCACCTAGTCCTTTGATACTGGATTACGGTGATGATTATGATCCCAGACAAGGGAGAACAACTGAGTACAAGTATGAATGACATCTTTGTGAAAGTATCACAATTCAAAATAATGATAGAGTCAAGCAAAACCTAAAACCTGCCAAACTGTGGTAACAATTAATTTGGTATCTTTAACCATAGGGGCAAAGCCCAACATTATTCAGGAGCTTGTACATATTTGTTTAGGAGAGTTATTTAGGAGAGTTTAGAGAGTTATTTTACCCTGTAATAGGGAAATCTAAGAGAGATAGGGGACAAAACAGAAAGGTAAATGAAGAAAGATGTTGTGGAAGCAAGGCTGGAGGACAGAGCATGATTACCCATGTTTTGGGAAACTAGAGAAAGGGGCAGATGAGACAGAATAAAGGAGAAAGCAAAAGCTTATCAAAGAGACCAGAAAGACTAGAGAGAAAGTTCACTCACATGTTAATATTATAAAATCAAGAGAGTTGAGGGAAGAGAGAAAGAAGACCAATAGGTTAAAATAAGAACAAAGGTAAAGAACTAAAGAACTTTAAAACACCTGTTTGTGTCTGTGTCTCTCTCCTGGCTTCTGTGGCACCTTTTGACAGTGACAGTCCACCATCCTACTCAGTTCTGCTTCCACGTCTGTCTGTCCTCTCCTGCTGCTTGTTGTTGGGAGGGGTGGGGCAGGGTGTGTGGGCTCTCTGCTCCTCACTGGGAAGCAGCTCATCTCATTGTGATCTCCTTTTCTGCAGGGGGAGTGCCAGCCTGGCTGACTGCTAAATAGGAGGGGCTGTGCTGTTCCCCTCACTATCTTCACTGCCTCTGCCACTGTTGTGCACCACTACACTGCTGTGGTCCCTAACCTTACAGACACACTGCTTCTGCTACCATCTGGGAGGCAGCAGAAGGCTGCTTGATCTGCTTCAGTCCCACTGGGGGCGGGTGGAAGAGCCATGACTGTTTAAATTGTGCGTGTCTGTATTCATCTCACTAGTTTCAGGGCAGGGAGGCTCATAGATCGCCTCTGCTGTGATCGCTAAGCTTTTCATTAGGGGTTCCCATTAGTTAGGGCACATGACGTAGAAGAAAACCTGGAAGCCATGGGGGAGGGAGCAAGTGCTGGCAAAATTTGCTGACAGCCTGCTGTGTCCTCTGTGTAGAAGAAAGCATAAGAGGCGAAAACCCTGGTATCCCAAATCTGTCCAATTTGGCTGGAGTTAGCCACACTTTTGCAGTCCATCTGGTTCTTGGAGGCTTCACAGTATGGCAAATTGCTCAGCATACAGGATGCGTACCGCTGGCAGTCCTGTGGGTTGCATTGCTGCTTTGTAAAGTCCTATGTCTATGTTCTGTTTGATCTATGAGACTCTTCTTTCAAATTGATTCGGGTATCAAGATGTATGTCTCTCCCTTTCCTTTTTTATAAACCATGATTTTAGTGGATTTTCTTTCAGTAGTTCCAATGTGGCACCTCTTCTAGTTAGCCCCGTTGAATCTCCTTGATCTGATAAATTAAAAATATTTGTCTGTACACCTTAAAACAAGTTTTAGACATTGAGTTGATGTGTGGCTGTACAACTTGTTTATAAAGGTGATATCTTGTGGATTTTCCCTGTTATTAACTGTAAAACTTACTTCTGTCCATTTAATGCTCTTTGGTTTAAATTTATCTGTTTCTTGTGTCAATTTATAATTTATTTTATTAAAAATTATGTGGGAAAAATAGGGAGATTTTTTATTTATTTATTTTTGTCTTTTTGAGGCAGGGTCTCGCTATACAATTCAGGCTGGCCTTGGGCTCACTTTGCAGCCCGGGCTGATCTCAAACTTGCAATGATCTTCCTGCCTCAGCTTCCCAAATCCTGGGGTGACAGGCGTGTGCTACCACAAGTGGCTTTTTTTTCTTCGTTCAAAAAAAATCTTTTTTTTGGTACCGGGGATCAACCTCATGACCTTGTACTTGCCAGGCAGGTGCTTGTACCACTGAGCTAAATCCCCGGCACTGGGAGAAGTTTTCTGAGAGTGCTGTGAGCCTCTTACTGTCCTGTCTCCTTTCTCTGCCTATGTAACTTTTTCAGTAAGATGCAGTACATGGCTTCACATCCTCATTTAGCCTTCAGGATGCTACACCTCTGATAGCAGAATGATACAAAACTAATGAAATCCGTGTGGGACCAGAGAAGAGAAATGGAAGAGCTTCCGGTGGTGGGTGTTGTTTCACTCAACGTATTTCACCTGCGCAGTTCTCACAGGGCCATCCTGAGCATCACAATCATAAAAAAGGTGGGCCAGAGTCTTGGCTGAAGGTGCAGTGAGAAGAAAACACGAAGAGCCCAACAGTTTTCTAATGCTCCTGAGGAAGCCATAGTTCACCCTGGGAAGAGGCACTGGGCTCTTTCATTGCACACTGCACCTGTAAGGAGCAAATGGAGCAAATCCTGATGCCCGTTGCTGGTTTTCCCTTGATTGTGAAGGTCCTTAATGAGTGTATGGAGATCATGTGAAACTCTAAAAATGATATGCTACACTTGCCTTTGGGAGTGCTATCCCCAAAATAGCACAGTTCTTTGAAATCCTCATTTAAATAAGCTTCATGATTTGTAGAAGGTGAGAATGCTCACACCTGCTTTGCAAATTGATAAACTGTGCCCTAAATTCATAACAGGTGGTTTGCTTGAAATCAGGTAGTGAGTCAGCAATGGGGCTATCAATAGAATCCAGCTGTTCTATTATCCACTCTCTCTGAACACCCTTTGCATGTGAGTCTAGTTGGGAAGAAGGTTTGTAATAGGAGAGGGTTGGTAGCTTAACCTTGAGGCCATTGCAGTTTTCTGTGTGTATGTGTGTGTACACATTGATGTGTTTCTGTGTTTGCCTGTGTTTTATGAAATATTTTTGCCAAATGGTATCTTCTTCCCACTTCCCAGATGGTAGTTATAATTTTTTTTTCCTTTTGGAAATTACTCACAAATCAGAAGGCTTTTCTTCCCAATGGACAGATTTTTAACAGAAGCTGGTAGGTGACTACCCTCCACCCTGCATCCTTCCCTACTCCATCCATGGTTGGGAATCCTCATATAGTGGCAGTAAGTGGCAGGACATTCAACTTTTTGAAGAACATTAGGGCAGGAGGAAAATGTGATCATCACCAAAAAGATTCTGTATACAAACTGAAATAGATCTTTCTGCTCCAATAAAAATATTTTTGTCAGTCGGTCTCTGATTCCTTTAATTGCAGCAGTTCCTGTTTAATAGAATAGTTTTGCCCACTTATATGGTGCTTCCAGGGAGGGAAAAACTAGTCCTGAAAGTGTTACAAACAGAACCTGCTCATAAAATATTGAAAATCTAACTGCTGTAAAAAGCAATGAATCTTCTATCTGGAAATTATTGTGAAATGTCCTTGATAAAGGATTAAAAAAAAATCATACCAGTCCGAATTCTGTGTAGCTTTGTGTTCTAAAATTTGTTCTTCTTACTTTGTTTCACACAATTATAATTGAACTACTAGTTTCAGTTCTTGTTAGAAACAGAGTGTAGCTTTGATCAGTCTGTGACACAGTAAGACTTTTATTTGGTTATTTATCACATTGAAAGGTGGGTTTAACCTTTATTCCATTAGTAAAAAGTATATTACTATTGATTGAAGCCAAGCATTGATGAAACAAAATGGATTTTCCGACAGTGGCTTTTCATACCTATAACTTAAAAAGCTGCAAAGAAACTAAATCAAGTCCATGATTTGTCTGCTGCATTTGGTTGTTAACAAGCATCAGAGATGCCATGTTATTTGATTTCAAATTGAATAGTATATGCTCTGGAACCAGAATACTTGGGACTGAAGTGTCAGCAACTTTGGGCATATCCACTACTCTGTGCCTCAGTTTCCTTGTGCATTAAATGAGGGAGATAATAGTATCTGCCTTCTTATTACAATATTGTCCTGAGGACAATATTGGTAAAGCACATACACAGTGAGCATGTATTTTGACTATTGCAATCTATTTAGTTTAATATTTTGCAATTTTCTTTAAAAGACCCTTTGAAAATATATGCAATGTGTTTAAAAAAAATAGAACGTTATAACACAAAACTAAATATAAGCCTTCTTTCTGTATTAAACACAGGCATGCTTTTAAAACTGACTCCTGTTTAGTAGAGTTCAGAGAAAGAGACTTGCCAATCTGGATTTTGAGTGAGCTAACTGCATTAATTTGCAGGTCTATTCACATTTAGCACAAACACTATACTTAGCAAAACACTGTGGAGCTGTTCTGAAATGGGGATGATGTTCACAGTATATTTTAAAGGTGGAAAAAAATAGTCCAACTTCATTTGAAAGGCAAATAGTTACCAATCTACATGTACAGGTAGGTAGTTGAACTTGGAGGCATCACTTTACTTTTGCTGATCAGGAAAACAAGAAAAGGAATTACGAACCAGCTCATGAGAAGACTGATGGTATTTCAGAGCTGAAAGTACTTTAGGAACCATAAGAATCCCTTGATGTGACCATTGAGGAAACTGATACCTAGAGAACCCAGTTTACTTGTTCTAACTCGCATGAATAGGGAATGATAGAAGACATTTGCTATGACTCATGCAGTGATTCAATGGAAACTCATTCTGGGAAAATTAGACAATTTCGATAAAGTGGTAACTTGCAGTGGATTGATCCTCGACACCGGAGAGACAGGCCTTGCACAGGAAGTAATTATGGGTGGCATCTGAATGTGTGAGAGTTTGGTCCAAAGAAGAAAATTTTAGATTATTTTACCTTCCAAAACACTGCTGGAACATGCTCATAATATTCATACTCCCCAATTCCATATATATGTATATATATATATATATATATATATATAATTAGATTAATAGTTGGCTAGAGCTGGAGAGGAGAGGAATTCAAGGGTAGAGGAGTTAGTGATGGGTAAAATATGAAGTTGTTTTTTGGCGATGTGTTGAAATGTTCTTAAATTGATTGTGGTGATGGTTGCATAGCATTGAATTGAACACTTTAAATTGATGAATTGTATGCTGTTACGTTATGTCATTATATTTCAACAAAGCTGTTTAAGAAGAAAGTTCTCCCAAATACAATACCAACTGTTCCACATAGCCGTCTTTTAGGAAATGATGAAAGGTTTAGTGTTCTGAGGGTGAACTTGGCTGAGAATCATACCCAACATCACAAGTCCTTACTTTGCCTGTGACTTTCATGGGTGACACAGCTGTACTGTGTCTTAGTTACTTTCTCCTTCCTGAGACACAGTGCTTGATGTTCACCACTCTAAGGAGGAAAGGTTTATTTTGCTTACAGTTTACAGAGGTTTTAGACCATAGTCTTGGCTGACTGCAAAGCACGTTGAGGTGGCAGAAGAGCATGGCAGAGGAGAATTGCTTATGGCATCCACAGGAATTAGAGGGAGAACAAGGGAGGAGAGAAGGAGAGAGACCCTTCCAGGTCACACCTCCAGTGATCCACTTCCTTCAACCAGTGTCCACCTCCCAATGTCACATTTGGTCCTAAATCCCTCAGTAGATGAATCCACTGATGCGTATCATGTCCCCATGATCCAATCACTTCCCTAAAACCCCACCTTTGACTACATGAGGCTTTGGAGGGACATCTAGATATAAACTGTAACCTACTGTCATTCCAAGTGACCTAGAATATTCATAGGGATACATATCCATGGGGCTAAGTACAGAGTGCCAAGGGAGAAAGAAAATGGGAATGAAATCCAAAATTGGGTTTGTCTTATGAAGTGTAGGGTAGGTGGGAAATAGATTGTGAGGAGGATGTAGCTTGAAGCACCTTGGATGTGGATAAAGTTGTGAGTGGGATTGTGGGGTAGAGATCATTTTAGACACAGAGTTGAAGATCTGAAGAAAAGAAAAAGGAAATGACACAAAGGAGGAGGCACAGGAAACAGTACTAGGCAGGGCAGAAGTGGGCGGGGGGAGGAGAGAAAGAGGGTTTATTCAGAGTTTGGAAAGGGGGCAGGAAGCCACTCTGCTGGTTGTCACTGTAAAGTGGCAGTTGAAGCTTGAGATAAGAAGGTCATTTAATTCTAGGTAATGTCTCATGTCTTCCTTAATTTTTCTCTGAGACTCTGTGACCCATTGATTATTCAAGAGTGTGTTGTTTAATTTCTGTGCAGTTTAATATTTTCTGTTGCTACTGATTTCTAGTTTCATTGGAATATGAACTGATACATGTAAAATTTCAATTCTTTTGCACTTAGGCATTTTTTATTAGCTTGTATGTGGTCTATTTTGAAGAAAGTACGATATGATGCCAAAAAGAATGTATTTTATGTTGTTTTGTGGTATAACTATACATATCTATTAAGTTCATTTGTTCAGAGGTTTGGTTCAACCCTGGTATTTCTTTGTTGATTTTTCTTTAGTTGATTTGTTTGTTATGATTTGGTTTTGAGGCCCTCCATTATAATTGTGTTGATGTTTATGTTTTATGTTCATTGGTATTTATTATGAGATTGCATGCATATTGTAGATTGCATACTATAGATTGGTACATGAATGTTTATAATTGTTATCTATTCTTATTCCATTAACCAATATGTAATGTCCTTTGGTTGTTTTGATCAGTTTTGGTTTGCTGTTCATTTCACCTTTTTTAAAAATAGGATAACTAGTGCTGCTTGTTTTGGGGTTCTAATTGAATGAACTATTGTTTTCCATCTTTTTTCCATCTTTTGAATTTTTAGTCTATGGATTTCTCTGTGTTAAATACATTGTATACAGCATACTATTGGATTTTATTTCTTGACCCATTCTGCTCTGTCTTGTTTGGTAAAGTTATTTATGGTGATTGTTGTAATTGATAGGTATTGACTTATTTCTGTCATTGCATTGTTTTCCTGTTGCTTTTCTGTTTTTTTTCTTTCTACTTGATTATTAGCTCTATGTGATACATTGATTTTATTGGACTTTTTGGTATTGTTAGTTTCATTGTCTCCTTGGAGTATATCCTTGAGAATATTTTGGAGTGTTGGTTTTGTGGTCATGAAGTTTGCTTTCTTATGGAAATATCTTATTTTTCAATCAATTTTGAAAGACAGTATTGCTGGATGTAATAATATGAGTTGGAAGTTCTTTCTTTCTTTCTTTGTCTTTTTGAGACAAGGTTTTCACTGTGCTATTCAGGCTGGCCTTGAACTCACTTTGTAGCCCAGGCTGTTCTTGAATTCACAGTGATCTTCCGGCCTCAGGTTCCTGAGTGCTGGGATTACAGATGTGCATCACCACACCCAGATGAAGTTGTTTTCTTTTAGAGCTTGCAACACTTCATTCCAAGTTCTCCTCATATTTAAGATTTATGTTGATAAATTATTGAAATTCTGGTGGATTTTCCTTTAAAGTTGGTTAATTGCTTTTCTCTAGCAGTGCTTAAGGGTCTATTCTTGTGCTGGATTTTTTATATTTTAATTTTCATGTGGTATGGAGTGGTTTTTACCTTATCATGGCTATTGGGGGTTCTGTATGACTCACTCATCTGTATGTTAACTTCCTTTTCCTTGTCTGAAAAGTTTTCTCCTATTGCTTCTGTTAACAAGATTTTATTCCCTTTTTGCAGTCTTCTAATTTTTCATTAATTCCAGTTACTCCTAGGTTAGTTTTGTTTGAATCATCTAGCAGCTGTCAAATTCATTTTTCATGTTTTTATATTCTTTTACAATATCTCTCATTAATTTATTCTTGACTATAGCCTTGTCCTCTAGATCTGACACTTTATCTTCACATGCATTGCTTCTGCTGTGCATACTTTCAGTTGTATTTTTAATATACTGGATTTCTGTTTGAAACTTTTTTTTAATGAATTCCCATTCTTTTCTATGTGCGTGTGGAGTGTTTCCATTGTCTTAAATGAGCCTGACTTTGATGCCTCTTTGTATCCCTCAAAAACCTTTCAGTATCAAAAAAGGGAGAATTGCTATTACTGAAATTGCTTGTGGTTATCTATTACCTGCTGAAGGCAGAGATTTGATTTTTCTTACCATTGTAAGACTGATATTAGGAATACACTTGATATGTCATAGAGTGTATTAGTCAGAATTCCCATCCTGGGACATAATAACTTGCACTTACAATTTAAAAGAGGAGAGGCTTAATTTAGCTCAAATTACAGGGGATTCATTCCATGATCAGCTGGTTCCATGGCAAAAAACCTCATGGCAGAAGGGTGTGGTAAAATCGAGATGCTTAGTTTTTTGAGACTGGAAAGCACAGCAGAGGAGGAGCATAAGAGAAATAGGAGGAAGGAGCCAGATAGCACCCAAGATCCTGTTTGCATGAGCCACTCAGACTCATCCAGAAATGTGATCCATCAATCCCCCAAGCAGCTCCCAAGGCAGTCAAGTTACTATGTAAGCTTAACAGTCACATGGTAACAATATTAAGCAGGTGGTCTTATAAGTAAGTGAATTTCTCCATTCTCTTTACTTTTCCTATCCTATTTTCAAATTTGATTGTAGCTCCGTGTTGCAGGCAGAGAGTTTTTTTTTTTTTTTTTTTTTGATGCAATAAAACCAAATGAGAGAAAACAAAATGGGGTCGGTCAAAACAAAAGGATGGACATGGTACCTGACTTAAAACCAAAATACAAGGTGATCAACAATGGTTACTATAATATCTCTTGTTATCTTCAATAGAATTTCCCATATCATCAGGCATAATAAAATTGAACATGGAAGTACAGAACAAAATCAATAAAAACAAAACATTGGAGACTTCATAGGACTTCAAAAGAAGATAATAGTCAAACCAGAATGGGTATCATAGTGAATCTTATTGTCTTTAGATTAGTTGCCTATACCCTCAGATTTGAAAATATCAAACATAACAGATTCGAATAAAATCAGTCAAGACAAGACAACGATCAAACAAAACAGATTCAAATAAAATCAGTCAAAACAAGACAATACAAGGCTTCAGATTAAGTTAATAGGAAATCAAAAATACCATGGTATATCCTGCTACCTTTGGCATAGCTGTCCATGCCATCAAACCTAGTATAAGTAGACAAACTGGAACACAATATAACTCAACTAAACAGAACAATGCAAAAAAAAAATGGGTTTTTAATCATGATACAAGATTAACAATGTCCTCTACCTTCTCTTTATAGACAATTCCTCCCTTTTCACTTTCACAGGGTGCATTGTGCATTTTTTATCCCACTAACTCCTTTAGTTTTTGGACTAAAGCAGGGAGGCAACCTGCTATTTACCTAGATGGTTCTGAACCTTTTTACCCCTGAGCATGATCTCATGTTATATCCATTTACCTACAAGAGCATCAAGGTTTTCCTTTCTTATAGCTGAGCAGTTCTCCATTGTATAAAAGTGTTAGGTCTTTCCAACCAATCTGCAGCTGAAAGGCGATTTACCCCCACTTTTTTCTGGTTCCCTGTCACCTAGAGCATTATTTCTCATCTTTGACTTTCAGTCCATAAACCCTCTTTCAGGCTAATTAGATTTCTTGTATAGAGCATCTTGATGGACCCTATGTCCTAATCCACTCTGCCTGTGTTTCTTTTTATTAGTGTATCGAGGCCATCTATGTTAGTGATTATGGCTAACCTTCTCTGCCTCATCTCTGCCATGCTATTTTTCTTTTGATGGTTGTCTACTTTTCCCCTTCATTCCAATGTCTGTCCCATTCAGTGAGCCCCCTCTGCCTCTATTCCTGAAACCATGGTCTTTTTTCTCTCTCTCTAGAATGTACTTCAGTAATTTTTGTAGGGTTGAATTGGTGGTCATGAACTCCCCCAGTTCCTCTTTGTCATGGAAGCATCTTGTTTCTCCATTAATTTTGAGAGACAGTTTTGCAGGGTACATCAATCTGGGTTGGAGGTTATTTTCTTTCAGGACTTGGAATACTTCATTCCAAGCTCTTCTTGATTTGATAGTTTGTGTTGAGAAGTCTGTCGTGAGGAAAGGATGGATTTTCCTATATAGGTGATCTGTTTCTTTGCTCTGACAGCTTTTAAAATTCTGTTTTTGTGTTGAATTTCTGGAATCTTGATTATTATATATCTGGGTATAGATCTATTTTGGTTATAGCTGACTGAAGTTCTCTATGCCTCATATATTTGGATATCATTTCCTTTTCCTATGCTTGGGAAGTTTTCTTTAATTATTTCTGTAAATAGCCTTTGTATTTCATTTGTATTTACCCCTGATTCTCCACTTAAATCTTTTATTCTTAAGTTATAGATCCTCTTGTTGTCTTTTAGCCT
Source organism: Dolichotis patagonum (assembly GCA_004027295.1). Classification (NCBI taxonomy): domain Eukaryota; kingdom Metazoa; phylum Chordata; class Mammalia; order Rodentia; family Caviidae; genus Dolichotis; species Dolichotis patagonum. The sequence continues at coordinate 14,565 of PVJX010033242.1, forward strand.
TTGTATTGTTACTTCCTGGTTCCTTGTTATTTTTAAGAGATCTTGCCTTTCGCAATGACGTTGCAAATCTGTCTTCAAGGTTTGATAGACTATCTGTAGTTTCTTTCAAGCAGCTTTGCCAGCTTTCAATGAAGTTTTTAATTTCCTGGTAATCTCTTTGAATCTGTTTCCTTTATTCTAAATTTTTTTTATATTCTTCACTGAAGGTTTCCCTCCTTTTTTTATACTCATCTTCGATCTGTGTCTTCTTGAGAGGTGCTTAACATTTCTTTTATTACTTTCTTATTTCTTCCCTTACTTGTATTAGAATTTCTGTTTTAGCTTCTTTTATAATGTCACGAAGATATTTCTTCATGTCAGATTCCGTTTCTTCAGAAACTGCAGGTGTGAAACTCCTCATCTCTTCTGTGTTTACCACTCCTGGGCCAGTACTGCTTGGGTTGGAGGCTGAAGACTTTCTTTTGTTTCTTTCTCTTGTCAAGTTTCTGGTTTCTTCCAGACAAGTGGATAGTGGGGTCCCTGGAACTTCTGTATTGGTTATACTCTGAAGTGTGCTGGCTAGGGGTTGCTGCCCTCCCCAATCTGCTGGGGACCTCTGGAGTACAAACAGGGGCTGGGCAGGCGGGCCCCTCCCTTCTGAGCTGGCCAAGCAGTGGGAGTCTTCACTACGGTAGTGTGTGCTATGCAGTCAGGGCTGGTTAGGGATAGCTTCAGGGAAACCTCGGCCTTGACTATTGGATCATGCACAGGGGTGGGACTCAGTCCAAGCAATTCTCACCAATCTCCTCTATTCTATGAGTGGCTAAATGAAGCCAGCTGAAGTTCTGGTTCCAGGCTTAGGCTTATCCTGCCCAACTCCAAAATGGCACCTGACCAATTGCCCACTCCTGTGGGAGGAGTGAGTCCCCCTCACTCACTGCAAGCCGGTGTGGCACTCCGGTCTATCGCTCCCCTCCATGAATGCATCCTTCCACCAAGGCCCTCAGGCTTGTCAAGCCCCAACTTCACTGTGACCATGAGTCTTTGGATTCCAGAGTTATTTTGCCTATTGTGGGACTGGTTCTGGTGAGAGCCTGTCTGGATACCTCCTGCTGTCAAGTTTTTGTTTTGTTTTCTTTCTATTTTTTTTTTTTCACTTTAGTTTCTTCCTGGGTCAAGAGGATCCATCTCCTTCTGTCTGGTCTTCTCCAGAATGTGATACTCCAGCATCTGGGCTGTTTTTCTCAGAGAGGCTTTTTACTTTGCTGCTTATTGATCCACCATCTTCCCAGCTCCACCTGCAAGCAGAGTTTTTACAGGACCCAACAATGACCAGTAATTTTATCCTGCAAACATCTCTGATCAGTGTGTTTTTCTATTTGCAGTGTGGTTTGCTGATTCTGAGTCCATACCTGGCTTAGCAGGAGAGAACCACAACCAGTACCCTATGCTTTGTGAATAGAAGGGAAACACTGTATTCTATGATTTTTGTCAGTCCTGACTGTGGACAAGCGAGGACTCCCTGGGTCCCTTGTTGATGCCTGTTTGTTTTTGTCATCTTCGTTTTGAGGCCCAGGCTATTGTCTGACCTCCATTGTCCTCTGGCCCCTTAGGAATGGAGAAGTTGGTATCTATGCTTTGTGTTTACAAAGGAGAAGAGAGTGATGGAAAGAACATGGACTTGGGAATCCAAAAGAACTTACTTGTTGCTAAAAGTTTCTGAGCCTCACTAATTTCATCTGTTGAGTACAGATACACTGGCTACCTCTGAATATAAGCTTTAATAGGAGCTGGTATTATATATCAACTGATGAATATAATCAGTCCTCTGTATCTACAGCTCCATATCTGCATACTTAACCAACCATGGATTGAAAATATTTGAAAAAAATATCTGCACTGAATTTGTACAAACTTCATTCTTCTCATTGTTATTCCCTAAACATAGAGTACAGCAATAATTTATGTAGAATTTACATTGTAGTAAGTTGTAATTCAGAGATGATTTTATGAGAAGGTTGTGTGTAGGTCATTGTGGAGGACCATCTAATGACTCCCCTGGGATAAAGAGCAATGATCTCCATTTTTCCTAAACCTATCCCTACCTCCATGTACTGATTTATAGGGAGCTGACTAGGTAGGATGAGCCTCTAGATAAGAGGCTATGACTTCCCAGGAAAGAAAAATTTACATATCAGAGCTGAAGCACCGACCCCAAAATGAATACTCTTTGTGCATATCCTTCCTCTACATACTGCAGAGGTGACCTCAGGCCACCTGTCTAACCCAGCTCATAGCACTCACGTACCTCCCATCTCTCTCACAGTCAGTCACTCATCCTCGAGGCACCCCCTTCTTTATGAGTTAATAAAATCTGGGTTGAATCCTGCCTGGGTCAAAGCCTTTGTTCCAGTGAACCACTATCTTGGCTGGACCTAGGACCCCCTTCGTTCTTCATAACTATATCTTAGTATCTTTGTTCTTATCATAGGTTGCACTGAAAGTGATGGATTGGAATTGCTAAAATTCCAATAACTTTTCCATGAGAGTACAAACATAAACTTCCCAGACTGAGACAAGGTCCGGGGAGGGATCCCTATAGGTCATATGCAAACACCGTACCATTTTATATAATGGACTTGAGCATCCTGAGCTTTTAGTATTCATGGGGAGATCCTGCAACCAATCCCCTTGTATAATGAGAGAGAACTTTACGTATTGTAATGCCTAATAAATGTTGCTTACTGTTCTTCTTTTCCATCAAATTAGTTACTTTGCTCCAGCTACAAACATGTAAGACAAGGCAAGTCATTATCACCAGTTAAATATAAGAAAATTGGCAACTCAGAGAAGTTAAATAACAAATGGTGAGTCACACAGCTAATGAGTGTCAGAATCAGTTCTATGATATAGGTCTTTTAATTCCTTATCCTTTGCCCTTTACTTCTACTCTTTCTCTGTGAAGCAACAGATTTCTGGATGTAAAGGGAAATTTGGTTGCAGTGCAGTTTAAATGAATCAGTGCTTTCAACATATTGACACTATTTTATCTCCAGGTTGTAAATGCTGAAGCCAACTCTGCTTCCAGGTGCTTGTGGTATTACAGTCATGGGACATATGGTGACTTGGTTATCATGAATAAAAAGCTACAGAGTCATGGAACAATCAGGATGCTTAGCACCAAGTAATTATAAGCCAGGAGGATCAGTGTACTCATGTTAGATGTACTGTGTTAGTGTTGGATTACAGAGACAGCATCACCAATGTGTAAGGACACAGAATATATGCTCCGTTTGGGGAAATAACATATTAAATGAATAAAATGTCAGTGAAGATTTAATACTATATAAATAAGTGGTATCACAAAACAGGATGTATTTAGATGCTTAATGAATTTTACGCATTTTGAGTGCATTAAAATGCAGTACTGGGCCAGGGGATTTGGCTCAGTGGCACAAGTGCCTGCCTGGCAAGCGAGAGGTAGGTCATGAGCTCAATCCCCAGTACCACACAGACACACACACACACACACACACACACACACACACAGCAGTACTATTTATTATGAGAATTCAAAGCAGAGAGTGAGATAAAGTTTCTTGGCCAATAGTTTATCAGTAATTGTTGAAAGTGGCAAATCCACAATTGCAGTCTCAGCATTCACCTCTAGTACTTAACTCACACAGCTACCATTGTATTAATTAGGATCCTACTGGGTGTAAGTGACAGAAGTCAGGTTCAAAGACCCTTAGCTGTGCATGTGTGTGCACACAGTAGGAGTTGTTGGTTCAAATAAGTGAAAAGTTCTGTGGGTACAGGATATAAGAATGATTGGATACAGTTCACAAAGAGTATCAGAAATTTGCAATTCTTCTGCTTCTTTTTTCCATGTTCACTTCTTTCTTAGGTAGGCTTTCTTCAGGTGATGGAAGATACAGATTTATTTTTCAGTCCAAGCTGCAGGGATGAAAACTCTTTCTCAGTAATTCAAGTGAAATCCCAAGACTGGCTGTCCCTGGCCAGACTTGTGTCATTTGTCCACCCTAAAATGAAGAACTGTGATGTCAGTTTACCCATATGTCTTGGATTTTGGGATTTGGAGAGGGATTTTTTCTGGAAAAAAATAAGCATGCCATTCCTAGAAGAAAGATAATGGAAGCTAGAAAGTCAAAATTAACTTGTCTGCTACAACACATAGCTACAACTCAGGAAATTCAAAAGATATTTAAATAATAAAAATCTAAATGTGGATTTTTTAGCATCAGAAGTTTAGGTGCTATTCATTTTCTTATGCGGATCCGCATTTTTATCTAGTATTTTTCCTTTGTTTCTGGTATGTCATTTCACTTTATTTTACTTTTCGTTAGTTTGTTTGGTTCATTTTATACATATTTAATGATCACATTTATCAGAGGGAGTCTGTAGCTGTATATGCTTGCTCTTGATTCTTCTTTTTTCCCAATCCCTTCTCTTCCCTTCAACCCCTCTTGGCCTCCTTTACAAAAATTTCATTTTTGTTTTCTCCCTTCTAGTCTCTTTTTTCTTTTCCCTTCCTTCATTTAATTCTCTCCCATCCCTCTTTCCCCTTATCATTTGAATATTTTCTTCTTATATCCCAGTATCTATTACACATTTTGGTCCTTACTTACACTTTCAGTTTCTCACACCAGAGAAACAATGTGATATTTAAATATGCGAGTGATTTATTTCCCTTTAGAGTGGGAAGTCTTTTTATTATCATTTTCCTTTTCCTTTCCTCCTCTGTTCTTTTTTTACATTTTTTTAAAATTTTATTTAAAGAGAAAAAAAACCAAAACAGAATAAAGGATAGCAACAGAATTCCAAGGAAAAGAACAACAACAAAAAACCCTAAGAAATTACTTGACAAATTACATACTGACTTCTTGGAAATAGTTGTTCAAATTACAAAGTTAAAACATGTAAAGTAGACATTCAAACAGTGAGACTGTTAACAGTTCTGCTCCATGATCTGACAAAAATAGCAATATGGTCATCCATCTTACCCATTCAAATATACATGCAATTATATCAAAAGGGTAAAATTAAATACAACAAAACAGAACAAAGCAGATCACAAGAAAGCAATGTAAGAGACATAAATTTCAAAACTAGACAATCGGAGATATTCACTCTCTATCATATTGACTCTTGTTTTCTTCCAAATAGTTGTCCATATTGTCACATACAGGGAATTCACATGAAACAACCTAGTATGGAATTGATCTGAGCAGGACGAGGGAGGGCATTTCAGGCCTTCAAGACCAGACATTAGGG
>PVJX010033243.1:0-19831 GCA_004027295.1 Dolichotis patagonum
GACTAAGGGTTTCTGGTGGTGGCCATTGGGTGTGTGCTGGTGCAGGGCTGTCTGCTGCTTTGTGCAGCTTGTGCCGGCTCCCTGCCAATACCAGACAGAGCTCATTACTAGCAAATCTCTGCAATGGCTGCTGGAATGAGCACAGGGGCCAGGCTCAGTCCAAGCAATTTCCACCTGTTTGCACCCAGCTAGGAGCTACTAGAGGAAGCCGGCAGCAGTTCTGGTTCCTGGCTTATCTGGCCCAACTCCAAAATGGCTTCCAGCCAATCTCACTGTCCTGGGGGAGGACTGAGTTCTCTGCACTCACTGGCAGCCAGTGCAGTCTGTTCCACTTCTCTCCACTGCTGCATCTCTTTGCAGAGGCCTCTGGTATTGTCAGCAAGTTCCAACAGCTTCTCTTGCACAGTGGGTCTGGGCAAAGGCACTGCCAGATACTGCCTTATTCTTTTTTCATGTTTTTCTTTTCACTCTTTCTGTGGGCTTCAATTCTCACTTTAGATTCTTTCTGGGTCCAGGGTTCTGGGTCCCACTTCCTCCCTTCTTGTTTTCCTCATGATGCTATATTCTAGCATCTGGGCTGTATGTCTCAGAGAGGCTGTTTGTTCTACTGCTTCTTGTTCTACCATCTTCCTGGAAGCTTTCAAAATACACAAATATTTTTATTTTAACTTATAATACACATATAGTTTATTTCTTCATATCTGAATAAAAGAACAAATGCTATTTTGTTTGTATTTTTTTAAATTTGCTTTTCTTTCCTGCAAAAAGTATAGCTGTATACTGAGCAAGAATGATTTCTGAGATTTCCATTGTCTTCATAGCACAGTGGGAACTTTCCAACTCTGGTGATGCAGTGTAAGAATATATATATATATATTTTTTTATAATTAAGTCTCTTATAATGGTTTCACCCACAACTAATTCAACGGCATAATTTTTTTTTCTATAGATCACTTTTTGGAGATTTTTCTAAGCAACATAATAGTTACCATGAAACAAAATTTCTTTTTTGTGGAATCTTTCATTAGTGTATATTTTATTAAATTGCATAATTAAAACATTAAATGACACTTCCATGAATAGGTCTGAGAACAAAGAAAATAAACAGCATAAAACTGAAGTGGAAACTACACATATGCACTGGTGCTAAAGATAAGTTGGAAAGATGATTATGTTTAACCACTTTTCCTAATTTCTTTATATTTTTGGAGACTTGGTAAAAAATATTAATATTTTCAGTACAAATTCTCACATAGAGGTTTCCATGCCACATCTTGAATGTACTAAAATTAGAATTCTTATCATCGATTTTTAAATTTTTTATGCTGGTATCCTTAAAAATTCTAAGTTGCCAACCTATGTAATCAACACCATGAGCTCTTTTAAAAGGTAGCATTTTTGAAATTTGGCACTGGAATATTTTTATAAATGTTGTTATTAAAACATGTATTATGGGCCTAGTGTGGCAGCTCATGCCTATAATCCCAGCACTCGAGAAGCCAAGTCAGAAGATTTGCTGAGATTCTGAACCAGCCTGGGCTATAAAATGAATTCAGGGCCAGCCTGAACTGCATAGTGAAACCCTGTCTCAAAAAAAAAAAAAAAAAATATATATATATATACATACATATTTTTATATTACACTTATATAATATATAAATATATAATATATTTATATACTATATAAATATATTTACATATATAAATGATATATAAATATATATTTATATATAAAAATATATAAATATATATATTATTTCCTTGATGACTGAAGGCAATTTAAGGAATAATCTATGGTAAGCAATTCTACATATTGACAAAATGTTTATACGATCAAATTTGCATAATAAAATATTTTTACTGATACTGATTTGAGTCATCTTTAGACTGGGTCATGCACAGTTCCATTTGATTAAAATATTGTTTCTTTAGTCTTAAGCACTGTAACTGTAGAGATAATATCCATTTTATAAAAGAATTGAAATGATTAATGAATTATTTCTAAATGTCAAAAAACTGCAGACCTCAATGATGAAAATAATAAATTTTAATTGTTCTTACAGCCTTCACATATTGAAGAAAATTTGAAATACCAGATAGGTTAAATTTAATGGCTGAATGATAGAACTGGAAAATAGATTTCAAAAAGAATACATAAGCTCACTATAAATTGCTTAAAGAAAATTTTATTCATATGCAAAATGCAACACAATGTGATTTGCAGCCATAGAAGGGATAGGCAGAATCACCAGAAACAGTGTAAGATTTTCCCCGTTTATTTTGTGTAACCCAAGAATCTAGAAGGAGAGAATGCAGTTCAACTTGGGTTTATATTGCACAGAAAATAATAAAGACAGAAATTCAAAGCTACACTTCAACCCATTGTAATAAGGCAAAGAGGTCATCAAAAATAATTTTGTGGGAATAAAATCCACAAATAAAAAAGCTAATTAAACAATCCAAAATGGACACTAGCTGCATACCACTTGTGAAGGAAGTTCTAGATGTTATTCATGGTAAAAGTATTGGAAGAAAGGGAGGTTTTAATTTTACCATGTGTTTTGAATATCATAGCCTAGCTATATTATTTATAGGTCCTAGATATACATTTACAGAAAGACTTTGAAATTTGTTTTAGGAAGCATAGATTAATGTTGTTTTCTGTACTACTGCTATTTAAAACAAATCTGAATCCTACAATTGTTCTGCTAATAAATTATGAGACATGTAGATGAAAGTGAATCAATATATTTGCTGTATTCTATCTACATAAAGTGCTTTAAATGAATTATCTTCTATTTATAAGATTTTGAGTTGTAAAAGCACCCTCTTCAATGGAAAGTAGACAGTCACTAAATAATTATGATATTAATGTCAAGAAAATTGCAACTTTTTGATTTTTAGAGAAATCAGATTATATTTTTTGTTGCCATAGATAAATACCAAAGGAGGAAAATTAATAAAGATAATTCTTTGAATGAAATATGCAGTTATTCAGTTAAGACAGTCTCTTTCACAAAATATTGCTTACATAAATTCTCAAGTTTTTAAATTTGAATTTTGTGAATGCCTGAGACCTATGTAGAGCAAAGGTTTGGGATGAAAACTGCATATATTTTTAGTGTTATGATGTCAGAAGTTTTATTTATTGCAATCAAAATGATAGTGAACCCACAGTTGAGGAGAACTATGTAACCATTGATGAGACATTCTGGGTATGAAGCAGACAAGATGGAAGGAAGACTAGCAGAAGCAACTGAAATTGAAGAGGTACCAAAATAAATGTTATATTTGCAGGAATAAAAATGGTGGAAGCAATGGTTACAGAGACAGTAATAGTTTAAGAAATGAAACTGATATAGACAATCTGAGGAGTGTTCATAGCAGGTAACACAAGTCATTGAAGAAAAGAGGTAAAGGGATTTATGATTCATGAGAAAATATGTGGTAGAGGAAATAGAAGGAAGGGTATCATCATGATTTAGATCCAAAATGTCTCCCAAAGTCTCAGATCTAACACTTTTGGAAAGCGATTGTATCATGAGGGCACTACCTTCATCACTGGATTAATCCATTTATAAGTTCCTAGTTGAAAGAGGTGGATCACTAGGGCTGTGATTTGGAAGGGCACATTCTGGTCCTAGAGTCCTCATTTTGCTCTCTTAACTTCCTAGATACCAAGGATCAAAAAATTTTCCTTTACTATGATGTTTCTACCTTGAAGTCAGTCAATTATGGTTGGACTGAACCTCTGAAAAAATGAGTTAAAATAAACCTGTCCTCCATTAAATTGCAGCTATCTTGTATTGTGTCCCAGGAACAGGAAAATGATTGAAACAAATTATTGGTACAGATTGGGGCTGTTGATTTCACTACAAGGGATGATCAAAATCTCTGGTTAATGATTAAATAAAACACACATTGCCATTAATCCACTCAAAACACCCCCCCTTGATTTGAACATACTTGTCCCATTGTTCTTACTACTTACTAAAGCAGTTCTGGTGCCCTCTCTTATATTTTCCTAAGGTGTGATAAAAGTTCAATGAATACCGAGGCCAAATACCACCCAAAGGAAATGTAGGTTTTCATGAATTGTGTAGTGCTTCCTCAATTCGCGCTTATTCTGGGATCCAGCACTAGATCTTCCTCTGAGTCAAAATGGCTATGAATGTTAAATGCTCTGAATCACTTCAGAACACCAAGGTAGACAGAGAGTATAACTTAGAACAGACATAGAAAAGAGTATTTCCAAGACTATTTCAGAAAGTGGCAAGAATAATGAAATTAAGTATTTGAATGGAGGGGAACTATTTGGAAGTGGTGTGAAGGTAATGTGTCTTTTTCACTGTAAAATATTTTTGGCATGTAAGAGTTGATGTACTTTTGTCACATCTTGTATCTCTGACCATGTGGTTCAGAAACCTTTACAATTGATTTGTGGGAGGAGCATGGAAACATTTAGAGAAGTTGGCTATGGTAGCCCTAGTATGCCATAAGCAAAGCTTAATAGTTGATACTGCTCAGAGTTCAGAAGATGCAAAACACTGTTGGTAACGTTTACAGTAAAGGCCAGGTTCATGAAGTCTCAGTTGGGAATGAGGATGTTATTGTAAGCTACACTAGAAGATATGGGTGTTCATTCTGGTAAAAAAACAATATTGTTATAAGACTTTGTGTTAGGCTGAATTTAAAGATGAATTTTCCTGGTCACGAAAATTTCAAAGCATCCCAATGTTCATGCTGTAGCATAGATGCTGCTGGATGCTCTTATCCAGATGTGCAGGGAACAGAAAGCAGAGTCAAGTGATGTAAAACATGTACAGTTTTAGCCAATTGGTTGGGCATACCTACAATCCCTGCACTCTGGGAAACTGATTGCCAGGCCAAACTCAACTTAAGCAAGCAACTTAGTGAGATCTATTACAAAATAAAAAGGGGCTAAGGGTAAGGCTCAGTGTGCAGGCCTTCATTTCAATACTCAGTATCAGAGAAGTTAGGGCTGTGACCAAAGGTAAAGTTTTGGTTTACAAACAGTTTCACACCTTTGAAAAGAAGACACATACTTTGTATTGGAACAAGATGGCTTGAAAAGATAGCTTGAGAGCTTTAGAAATTGGTCAGACTTCACCCATCATAGGCTCAGTGGTATAAAAATGTAGACTCTTTTAAAAAACCTTACTTTGAAAAGAGAGGCCCAGGGGATTCCTGTTCATTTAGGCCCACCTAGTTGTGTGTATCCATGTGTTCAGCCATTCAGACACTCAAGAGCCTGATACATCTGTGGTCAAAGGGGACAAAGCTGCTTAAAATGATACAGATCGTTATGGTTTATGCCTAGATGTAACCCAAAGCCTTATGTGCTTGTGGGGCTTTGGGAGTTGATAGAATGAGATGAATGATACTCATCAGTGAATTATTTACACTGATGAGTTTACACATACATGTAATGTTGGGAGGTCAAGTCTTGTATAGGAAGTGAGTTACAGGGATGTGGTCAGGAAGAGTATATGTTCCTCACTCTTTCCTTGATTGCTCTCTGTTTCCCACTGCCACACTATGAACTCTTTCTCCTCTGCCATGCTCCTTTGTCATGCAGCCAGCCCACTGTGTTTGAAAACTACAAAAATGATTAGCCAAAATAAATATTTCCTACTTTGAGTTGTGGGTGTTGGGTATATCATTTCATTAATAACACAGTAACTAAGACACAGAGCTTGGTATCGTCCACACAGTGCTGATTTTACAGTCACGCAGGATATAAGAATTTTGGAGTCAGAGAGGTTCCCACCAAGATCTGAGAGGAAGACTTTGGAAGCCAAGCATTATGATAAGTCATGCTCACAGTCCCCATCAGAAGCTCCTCATATAATAAAGTACAAAACTATGACACTGAAACCAAATTTGGAATGCAAACTTCAGAAAATTGGAAACGAACATGGAATATTTGTTGACAAGATCTACAGTCAGTGAGCAGACCCAACCCAATGATGAGGGCACAGGGGCTACAGTAAGCCTGGCTACAGGGGCAGCCCTGCCCAAGCTCTCTAGTGTTCACTTCTTACCACCATTGTCCTGGATGTTGGACATAAGCTATGCAGTTTAATATCTTTTTTGCTAGTTTTGGTCTTTCTTTTGTTCAATTCTTTTCACTCTCCTTCTAATTGAGAAGGTTAGACTGCACTTTTGCACTTCAGAAGTATTTAGCTTTCTTTTTTGTTTTTACAGGAGCTCACAGCTAAGTTTGACTGTGATCTAAGAGGAGATTTTTGACTTAGAGTTTTCAATAATGCTAGATGTTATGGTTTGAGTCAGGGTGTTGCCCCACCCCAAATCCTCACGCAGTCGGGAGGTGGATTCTAGAGTTTATGAATGACTCATGGTCCAATGCTGGGATTATGAGTGTGAGTGCCACACCAAAGTGGGTGTGGCCTAAAATATAAGGGACAGAAAGAGTCCCTTGCCATGCTCCTCCCTTTTCACCCTTTCACTTTTGTTGCTTTCGGCCACCACGAATGGGTTCCCTTTACCACACCACTCTGCCTCGGAGCCAGCAGATTATGGACTGAAACCTCCAAAGCCTGTAAGCTAAATAAAGTCTTCCTTCCTTCATTTTGGATGTCAAGTAGTTTGTCTCACAAATGAGAGAAAAATAACCAAGACACTAGAATTGTTAAGTCTTCAAAAATTTTAGATATCACTAAATTGATTTTACACAACAAAATGGACATAAGCCTCTTAGGTGTCAGGGGTGAAATGTTATAGTTTATATCTAAAATGTCCCCAAAGGGTCTCAAACTCAGAGGTGAAGATTTTGGAAGGTATTTGGCCTATCAGATACTCATTAGTGAATTAATCCACTTAGGATTTCATAGCCAGATGTGCTTTCAGGAGGTGAAGTCTAGTCATAAATTTGGATAAATGGGTGCATAGACTCAAAGGATGAACGCATTTTCATCTCTCTTTCAATCTCTGCTTTCTGCCTGTTATAACTGAATAGTTTCTCTCTATCGTGCCTTCCTACTGTATGATTTCTGCCTTGAAGCTAGCCAGCCATGCATGGACTCAAACCTCTAGAACTGTGAGCCACAATAAATCTCTTGTTGTTTAAATTGCAGATGTTGGCTCTGTTTTTCCACATCAGAAAAGAGACTAAGAAAAGTGTTTTGGAATAAAGTACATGTTGCTCCTGTGCTAGATTATGTCCCGAAGCCTCAGTATGATTTTAAGCACTGGAAGTGACTCTTGATAATAGCATATAATTGAATACATGAACAAGGTTTACTGCACGAGCTCTCCAATCCATATGCTGTGTGCTTTACATTGTAAGGGCTATTACAAAATTCAAATGTTCATGTTGTTTATGGGCATCCATTCCTCTTTTCCTTGCACTCCTATTACTCAGAGAGTACATGTCTCATGAGAAGGATTGAAAAAATTATTTTGTAACTGATTCTGAAAGATATTCAGCGATAGGTGACTTGTGCTTGAAAGCTAATCTTTGGTGGTGAGTTCACACAGTCAATAGCACAATAGTAAGTAAAATCCCTTCCCTCATTTCTACCTAAAGAATAGAAAGAAAAAATTAAAAGTGAATACAGATAATTTCTTCAACTACTTCCTGTTGACACACAAGTGACTCATAGCCAATGACTATGTGAGTTTTCAAGGTTTCTATAAATTCTATCGTTGTTTTCTGTCTCACTATTTCTTTGTAGTAACAAATAGCAGCTCAGCTTAAAAGAGGGGAGCTTTGCACAGAACGAACAGATAACAAAGTAGAGTCTCCATAGAACTTTTTCCATAACATGCTGGAATCACACTTCCTTCTCCCTCTTCTCCCTTCTGCGCAGATCCACTACTCTATAATCTGTTGGGTATCACAAGAATAGGGTCTTTTATTAACAGGTAAAGAAGGATGCAAAAGGTTCTATTCTGAGATGCTTCCTGACCTCTCATTATTCAAGATATACTCAGTAATTTTTGCTTCATTTTACTGGCTTTTTATGAGAAACATTTTGTCAAATAAGAAGTGAGAGAAATAGATTTAATTGCAAAGATTAGTTGTGCTTTCCATGTCTGCATGAAGAGTAAAGAATTTATAGAAAAACAATGTTTATTGGAGAAGCTTAAAGTTCCTCTGATATTTGGTATGTCTGGTAAAATGATTTTTCAGGAATGTTTCAGAACCAAAGATCTAAAGAAATGCACACAGTAATTACTGTTATTATTTGTCTTTGTTGGTTTATATCTGAGTTTTTATAAAATGATTTTCTCCTCTCACCTATTCACACTGACCAACTGAAAATTTTATTTAGGAAACCTTACACTTTATCATGACTGTGGAGCTTGTACATTGAGAAGGCTGTTATCACTTTCTCTGAATTCAATTAGATACTTTCTTGGCATAATTTCATTTTATACTTTCACTTTTCATATTATTTGACTACCATTTCATCTTAAAAGTACAAACCTGAATTGTTTTCACACCAATGTAGTAACTGGTACACAGATAACGGTTATGGACCCTTTGGTAAATGGATGACAGAGTTATTAAAAAGAGATGTAGACACATCCAGAAGTTATAAAAAGCATTATACTCTTTCCACAGATCAACCTGTATAACAACATGGTTTCTGCACTACAGCTATAATTTTGTTGGCTTAATAAGTGTCTATTGTTGATAGAGTCATGAGACTAAAAAATGAAGGTGCACAGACCTCTTACACAAGAATGTAGATAATCCTCTGTCTCCTACTGAATTACGTGTGTAAATGTAGAACAGATATTTATATGAATAGGAAAATAATTTCCCCTGTTTCAACATGTTAAAATGTGAGACATACTCATTCTCTTAGGTTGAACATACAGTGCTCTTGTTTTATAGCCTCAGAGGGAAAAAGGTTTTTTGGTTTTGTTTCCTTTTTGTTTCATCTGTATTTAAGCGATTCTTCTTCTCAGAAGCTTAAATGACTCACTTAAGTTGCCTACCAAATCCTCTACTGTGCTTATACTGATTTATGACATGAATTCTTCCTTCTTTTTTTTTTTTTTCATATCTCTACTGGATGAATTTTAATAGGCTGCTGGGTTACCTTGGTATTTCATGTTTACTTTTGAATGAAAGAAGGATAACATTTTGTTGTTGTTGCTCTACTTAGGTAATAGCTGTTCTTCAAGTAAGAATCTATTGTTCACGGGCTTCAAAATTTGTGAGTTTATCCTTTACGTGGATTGGGAACAGGTAATGAGTATTGAACTCTGATTTGTGTGCCTTTCATATCCTGTTGATTTCAAAGTAATTTGGAATTTAATTTTCTCATTTTATTAGCAAAATAAAATACAATTTATAAAATAAGCACAAAGTAAATTTTTCACACAATATTCTTTCATACAAAGACAGTAAACTGTTTCAATTCTAATAATTATAGCTTCCCAGCTGTTTTTATATAAAATCTCAGAGCAACTAGTCTGCAGAAACATGCTGAAAATTGTGGGCTGCTATGGTTTAAAACAATGAAAGGCCCATAATGCCATGACTCGTGCTTAGCTTTTTATTCCTAGCACCCAGTAAATTGTTTATTGCAAGATGCATGCTCATTTGATTTTGGGTGAAAAAGATTTGTAACCTGGAATAAATGGTTCTATTGCAAATGCATCATAGTTTGCAGTTTCAAAATTTCTTTTATATTTATACACACATGTGGTTTCTTTAGGAATAATAAAATGATAGTTAATGTTTTTGAATAGCTATTCTATGGTAGTCAATAGGCTAAGTACCCTGTAGAATTACCTCTGTCCTTCAATTTTATGAGGTCAATTTCATCACATTTATAAGATGAAGAAAATGGAGGAGGGTATATCTGGATCACTTTAGCAACAGACAGATTTTCTATATTTGGTATGGTGTATGGCTCGGTTCAGTGTTGTCTTAGTTACTATTCTCTCACTGATGAGATAAAATACCAGGCATCCAAAGTTAAAGGAGTAAAGATTTAGTTAGCTCACAGTTTGTAGAGTTTCAGTCCATAGTTAGGTAGAGTTAGGGTGGTGAGACAGATAGACATTGCAGAGGAGAAGTAATTCACGGTGGGCAGAATATAGCAAAGCGGGAAACAGATGACCGCAGCTCTTTCTATCCCTATGTCTTCTCCAGGACACCTAAGGCGGGTAGCACTCACACCTTCAATCCCAGTGCTCTTGGGCCTATTATTGCACAACGATTCAATCCCAGCATCACTCACTCTAGATAAATCCATCTCTGAAAAAGGCCCATCTGTGACTGCATGGGGCTTGGGGGGATATCTAAGCACAAGACACAACAGATGGTAAATGAAAGATGTATTTCCTTTTTTGATTCTGTGAAACCACTATTTAATTAATCTGTACCTGACTGTATCATGTTGACTTAGAAACCTTTTCCCAACTTGCTTATTGAATAAGTAGAAAATGAAATGTAATAAAAATAGTGTTTCAATGATTAAATGAAATTAAAATAATGCTCTCTTCTTCTCTTAAAGAATATAATTTAGGTTTATCATTTTAAAATGTCAACAAAAACAACTTGTGACAGACCAAAAGTCAACCTCTGTGCTACGTATTATTGCAATTTCAAGGCAGCTGGCCCTGTGGTGCCTGTTTTTTCCAAATAGCAATATTACTATTTAATCTGTTGTTATAAATTTAAGAGTAAACATTAATAGTTTATACCATTTGATTAAAATGGAAATCACCCCAAATCTTCAGAGACTATCACCCATTTCTTGTTTACAGATGCATGAAACTAGCATAGTTTCCTCTGACTAAAATGAAAATGACTTTTCTTAGAACTCACTCACTGACCCAGGGACAGCTTCTGTATAACTTTGTGGGGAGAGGATGGTTAAAAAGAAGCACTGACAAGTTTTTCAGTGCTTGACATCTGTAATTACCTGTTAGTGATCCAGGGTGAGGGTAATGAGAATAGGAGGAAGCAGGAAGAGAGGAAGATGATGTTGCTACTGCTTTCAAAATTCAAATGGTCCTATTTTCTGACCACCATAAAAACACACACATAATGAATGCACTACAGAAACATTGAAGTAGTAGGTAGCAGGAAGATCTTTCTCAAATGAGAAGATCATTATTGCAGAGATGAGAGAAGGAGGGGACAAGAAAGAGGATGAAAAAAGGAATTAAAATATGACATGCATATATACCAATTACATGCAAGGCAGGAAATCTTTATGTACTTCAAACATGTTTTAAGAAACAATGAAAAATAACTAGTAAAAAGACAATAAGTATTGGCTACTTTGTGATACCATTACTTTTCTTAGGTATATCAGTGTCCCTCAGCTCACCTCATCCACTAACCTAGAGGAGCCTGTGTCTCATAAGCAAATCTTCCCACAGACTCAAGGTCTGCTGAAGCATTGAACAGAGTATCTCACTTGCTTGCATTTGCCAGAGTTATCTTTCCAGCCAGCATTACACATGTGCAGTCTTTGTAATTATCAGTTGAGAAATGAATTTGGCAGCTATCTTAATGATAGAAACATAGCAATTGGAGATCAGCACAAAAATAAATTGAAAACAATAAAAACCCCAAGATATAAGATAAATTCTACATCTTGTAGCTTTTATAAATATACTTTTATTTGCTATTGTTTATCTAAAGGAAGGAAGAAATAATTTCCCTCAGCAAGAAGGGTTATTTTTAGTGAAATTTACTTCATATCACTTTGGCTTAATATTTTTGATGAACTTCTCTGCTGGCTGCTTTTCCACTACAAATGAAAACAGTTCTTCCTCTATTAATAAAGAAGAAAGAAGGCAGAGGGGTGGAAGATGGGAAGAAGACAGCTTGCTCGGTCCGTCTTTCTCTGCAGCTACTTTCCTTGATAGTCTTTATGACAGTTCATAGAGTTGCCTTCATATTTTGTTACACTCTTCCTTCCTGACACCTCTTACTTTGATTTCTTTCACTTCATTTTGCTCTCTGATTGCCAATGGTACCGCAATAAACTTATGTCATTCTATTTTATTTTGTAGTGTACAAAATATATTATTCAAGATCAACCAGCTAATAGGTAGTAGGCTGAGGTTAAAAGTGCATTTTCAGCCATAGTATGTATTTCAACATTTTATTTACCTTCAATCATTGATTCTAAATCCACAACTTTGTCTTCCTTTCTCTATGTTGATTTACACAGTTCCCTTGCAATCACAGATTACTGGATTACCCTTCTGGAAGCTGCCATTTATTGAGTGAAATTTTCACTATCCCCTAAATATTGTATTTGCATTTAATCTTTATCAAAACATGGGTCAGGGTCAGATTGAAATCTTAAGGGTATTTGAGGCAGGTGAATCTGCTCCCACCTCAAACAATATTCTTCAAATATTTGTTGAGATTATAATACACAAGAGAATGAAATCAGAGTAGGGAACGGATATCATGTAACATACTATCTTCCCTCCAAATTTAAAATTTCTCGAATTCTTTCTTCTTTAGATTTCTCACTTCAACCATTTTCTCTTCCTAGAAATTCCTCTTTCTTATTCCTAGGTCTGCTGTGCTACCAGCCACTACTCCAGTCGTCTTGATGGTATTCAAACTGTGACTTCTGTGCTATAATTCTAAGCTGGTTTTATTGACCTCTCTAACACTGCCCCTTGGTCTTACAGTTGCTCACATACACCAGTTTTATTTTTTACTGTGATGCTTGGGATTGAATCTAGAGGGTCTTCACATTGATCTCTACCTTCAGCCCTGTTTAAACATTTTTTTTAAACTTTTGATGAAGTTTCACAAATTCTCTTAGATTTAACTTGAACTTCTCCTGACTCATCTAATTTTATAGTAGTATACATCTAATTTTATAACAGAGGTTATTTTGGGATTAAATGTTAATTCCCCTCTCACACTTTCTGCCTTTTCCCTTCAATGTGCTTTCACTGCCTCAATTTTCGCTTTGTGTCGTGGTCTCCAGACATTCATGTCCATCCCTAACTTTGCTTCAAAGATCTAATTCTGCATTTCGAGATTCTTATGGGTGTTACATTTACACACCCTGCTAGGACATCAACCCTTTATCTGACTGGCCCTGGCTTCTCACCTGAAGCCAGATTCCGCTCCATCAGTTCCATCACTCTCAGTTTAAATCATGTTTTATCACGTTAAATCACGTTCATTTCTTCTCATGAATTTATTTCCAGTTTTTGTCATAGCTGATTATTTCTGTTATCTCTGCTTCTATAAAGCTTTTTTAAAAATTTCTGAATGCCAACACTATGAAGTGATAATTTATCTCTTTCCTTCTAACTCCTCCTCCCTTTGACATGTTTCCTATAACTTTCTGTAGGAGTTAGCCTTCTAAAAACCCAATTTATATCCATAATTCCTTTGTTCATGCAACAGTATCTTTGTTTTGTGTCACATGATGTTTTTTGTCCTGGCATCTCATAAACAGGCCACAGTTAATTTAGTTTCTTCTCATTTTGATCTTTAAAGAACATTTTGTTGTTTATTCACTGATTGCAAAGACACTTGTTCTTAGCATCTCCCACCTAACTGGGATGACTCCTCTTCTTTCTTTATCTGCCTAGTCTAGTCATTTTCAAAACCAAAGTCCAGTGGTAATTTCTTCATGAATTCTTCTCAGATGACCTCAAAGAAAGGCCCTCACTGTTTACTGGACAATCTCAACTTCAGTAAGATATTTATGTAGCCAGTGAGTCCAACCAAGCTCAGTCATTTTCGACTGCCTTGGAGGTCAATACCCATCACAGCAGCAGGCAGAATTGATCAGGGAGGTATCTCCATCTATCACTGAGACAGCCAGAATGACTCAGTCATTCACCAGCAGTCATGATCCAGTCACTGTGATGCCGAAGACAGCTCCTGTCACAATGTTGTCCTTTGTCAGCATTTGCATCCGGCTCAGTTTTTAAGTAAAGGGAAAAAAAGACAAGTTGGAACTATTACTATTCTGCTTGATATTTTATGTTTAAAGTGTGTCACACACATTTCTGGGCATAATTACAAGCCATTAAATTTTATTGGCATGAAGAGATAACTTTACAGTTTTTAAAAAGATGAATTTACTTTTGGTTGCTGAATCAAATGCAATTTAAAGTTCCAGGATGTTTATATTTTATTAGTAACAAACTGATAGCATACGGGTTATAGGTTTCCTTCTGTTTCTTCCAAAGTCAGCAGCCCTACTTTCACTCTCTATTTTGTTCTATTATCAGAGGAGTTTTTGATACACATATAAGCAAATATTTCCTTATAGTGCAGCAGAACTGAGATGCTCAAATGTTTTACAAACCAGGTTTTCCAGTTAATTTGGGTTTATTCACACCAAGGATATTGAATGTCTTTGATTGCTCAGGGATATTTCTAGATACATGACATTCTAACATTGTATTTCAACACAATCATCTGCCTATTATGAAGTTTTCATAAGTATAAATTTTTGAATTCAACAGATTCTAATCTCAATTTAAGCCACAAAACTTGTCTGTAGCCAACTTTTGATTTTAACATCTTTAATATGATAAATGAATAGTTATTATTTATTGGCTACCTAGCCTATGCTGGACATTAGCATGCATGACACATAGAACTGAAAAATTTAGTAAAAATTCTGAATGCCTGGTTATGCTTGACTCTCAGATAATACCTTTCTAATATAAGTATATGTCAAAATGTTGAGATGTCTTACACTAAAATTTTATTTGTTCATCAGAAATTATAACTGAATGTGCTACATTTTCTCTGCAAATCCTAATATGGATTATTTAATTTTGCACAACAAAGTTTTGAGATCAACACTTTACAGATGGCACCAAGCTTTAGATAATTTAAATAATTTTCCTCAAGATCATTGAGCTAATAATAAAACAAATTTTTTTGTCCTATCTGCTTAACTTTGAGCTGAAGTGCTTAAACTTAGTTTTACATTTCTAGATACAATTTCAGTGTGAGAAGTTAGGTATCTTAAAAGCTTGTGTTAAATCATTTATATTGTGAACACATTTACACTTCCACCAATTGTCTACTTCCCTAAACTCTCACCCACCGTGGCATTATGATTTTGAATAATCTTTGGTAATTTAATAGATAAAATGTAGGATGACATTTTCATATTTTTTTCATTGTGTGCCTATTTAATTTTTAATGAAGCTGTACCCTTTTATATGACTATTTGTATTTTGTGAGGTTATTATTTATATTCTTTAAGGCTAAAAACTTGACAACCATCTGGCATGTTTCTGCATCTTGATTCTCAAATGTGTGTATATTAGAATCACCTGGAGGGCTTGCTAAAACAGCTTTCTGCTCCTTCCCCCCAAAGTTTCTGATATAGGAGAGGTTGGATAAGACTGGATAAATGTCATTTGTAATAATTTCCCAGGAAGTACTGATGCTTCTGGTCTTAGAATCATACCATGAGAATCACTGTCTTCAGGAAGTTTCAAGGCTCATAGTGTAATCTTTGCTATCTTTGTCATTCATTGTTGAGCAGAGAGGTTACTGATTTTAAAGTTATAAATTAATAGCTTAGAAAGGACAGCTACTTTAATAGTGATTTTCGTATCAGTGTTGACACAGGATGCACTATTATCAGTTTTTAAATTTTCCCCAATTTATTTCATTAGCATATATTTGCAATTCATCATTTTTACATTCATTTAGGGGAATTAGTACATAGATATAGCATATCTTGTTATGATCAGTTTTAAATTATGTATTAAGAAGATTTTTTTCATCTAATATGCCAATGACAAATAATATAAACATTAGCCATTTAGAAATGAATAGAATTTTTAATTTCTTGCTGCTGCATTAAAACCAAATTCAGAGTCTATTAAGAGTGTGGCATACCTTTCACTGGCTCAGATCAGCTGTCATTTCAGAAAAATGTTTGGCAGATATTTAATGTGTTCAACATTATGCTAGATATTTATAACTAATTAGTGCCATGAGAGTCCTTGACCCTCAAGAAACTTCACATTGTGAACATTTACTCTCTGGGCTAGGACCTTGGAAGGAAACAGGATTGTCCTGTTCATCTTGTATCCTTAGCACCTAAGACAGTACTGACATGGTGCTAGTGCTGAGTGAATTTGGGAGAGATTCAAGTTTCCTAATGACTTTGGCAAAAGTATTGTTCCAGATGTGACTCACCGCATAAGGAGGAAGGGGGCTGGACTTCAGTCCCTTAAACAGAACCAGTCTTGGAGCAGGGTTCTGGACTGCTCTCCTTTAACTGAAGCTGCATACCTGTTCCCGTCAGCAAGAGCCTGGCAGACTGGGTCAAGTGCAGAAACAGAGCTCGTTGGGTGGAAAGTTTTGTAGCACAGGTATTCAGAGAAGCTAAGAAGGCAATGTCCTCTCTATCAGGCTAAGAACAAGCCAGGAGCTAGAGGTTGCATTTGGTAGGTTTGAGGATCCTTTTTCATTTGAGTCTGTCCTATTTATTGGTTTTCCTTGCCGGCCTTGGTATATCTTAAAATGTTTTTGAGTTTAGGATAGAGAATTTCACAGATTACGCATCATTTTTATGGCTTCTAACATATCAGTGTTTATATTCCGTCCTCTGGTGTTCCTTGGAGCACGTGGCAGTGATCATGAGCTCCCAGTCCGTGGTCCCTTGGAATAACCTCACAACCAAAGTCCCCCCCCCCCGCCTTTTTTCTTATTTAGTTTGGACAAGTGTTGCTGACATTTTAAAAGTGAACAAGTTGACACTAAAATTACATCAAATGATGGAAAATAGCAGAAGTTCACATTCGGCGACCCAAGCACTTGATGTCTGTGTCCAACCCAGGAACTTAAGGGAACGAAAGGGCCAAAATTAAGGGTTGACATGGGAAAGGAAGCACTCGGGGTTAATTTAGCCTTTAGAGCCTCTCAAGGAGTCATATGAGGAGCCCACTTAAAAGGGACAATGTTGATGGCCACATTTTGTACCCCGAGCACTACTTTAAAGACAACAACATGTAATGAATTAACTATTGTTAGTAATTTAGTTTTTTATGAAATGTTGACTTACCTATTGTTCATATAATAAAATAAAAGGGGAAATTAGAAAATAAACAAGAAACTTCACTAGCTTTGATTTTTACTTGGCTTTCTTTGAGCAGTTTGGGTTCTATTATGTCTGTTGAAGTCAGTAGAGTTGGATTTTTCCCCAGCACTGGGGAAATACTTGCTTGACACAACACACCATTCTACAAATCATCTCTTTTCCCTTTATGGATGTCATATTCTGAGAAGATCAAAAGTTGGAATGGAGATTTTTTTGACCAAACTGTTGTCTTTTATTAGTTGACAAGAATAAAGGCTATTAGATTTTTAAAAAGACGTTTCCAAATCTCTCAGCAGAGCCAAGTATTTTAGAGCATTGTCTATTGAATTTTCTTAAAAATTTCCACACAACATTTTCACTGCTTTTTTAATCTACTTACTTTTCTCAGTATCTCTCTCAACCAATTCAAGAGGAAGACCCAGCTTTGTGATGGGTCGCCAGCTCCCATGCTACTATACTTGTAGATTGACCGCATCTATTTGACCTCTCTGCCTTAAAATTGCATGGCAATGGAGTCCTTCATTTGCTTTGTCTTTATTTCTCATTCTACCTGTGATCTTGCTTTGTTCTTTTGCTTCTATAGATGTCTGCATTTTCAGATTTCTTATCCTTGTTCTTTTCCCATCATTTTGTATACATTGATAATCAGACATTGGACCCTCTCTGGGTCTTCAAAGGTCACATCTATTTAGCAGATCTTCCAAATTTATGCCAATGCATAAGTGTATAGATATGGTTATCAAAGATTAGAGGGGGTGTTTGAGCTTTTCAGTCTTGGATACCACATGGATTTAAGGGTTTTCTGTTAGTGGGATGGTGAATCTATTATACACAAAATTTCTTCTTTGCATCTACTATTGCTATGAAGCTAAATTTAAAATGTGTATCATCTCCACATTTTGAATTATTTTTTTTATTTTGAATTATTTTAATTTTAACTCTGAGTAAATTGCCTTATTAGTTAAAAAGTTTAAGATAGTAAACATTAAAAATTAAAACATTTGATTGCCTTAATATTTTGAGCAGTTGTGTTGATTCTTGATGAAGTATGTATGACTATTAGGGTCAGTGTAGGGGTTCTATACAATTTGGAGAACATATAAAATTTGCCTAAGTGTCCAAATCTCCACAGATAATATGAAAATCACTTTTATATTATCTATCTTATATCTCAAAAGGAATTTAAAGATTTTAACAGCTATTTATATTTATTCTAATAAATGAAAGTGTTGTTGGATTATATAGGATGGAAATTTATAATACTTACCTTATTTGTCCTTGAATGGAAATTTTAAATCTTTACAAATAACTAAATAAATTATAAGTTTTACATTTTAGGAATAGAACTTATTAAAATGAACAAAACTTAACATTGGAAGGAGATGTTATCATTTAAAGCTTAATACAATGATAATATTAAAGGATATATTTTTTAAGGAATAAGAAAAATTAGGTACTATTACAGATATTATAAATGAAGATTTAATAATATATTTTATGCTAAGCAAGTAGATTATAACTACACTTATAAAATGGAGGAAAAATATTGTGTAAGTGATTATAAATGTTAATTTATTCTATTTTATGTAGTTATTTTACATATACAGTTTATATTTCGTATAATATATATTATGTCTTTTAGTATATCTTAAATATACTTGATAAAATTTATTTCTGAAAAAGATAACCTGCACTTGCATAATGATTTTAAATAATTTTAACAGAGGTCTTATAAGAATGATTTTTATGAAAACTCAATGTTGTAATTTTTCTTAAAAGGAAAATAAAATTAGAAAATAGAATATTTGTATTTGCCTTTTATTAAAGCAACATTAACCTTGTTTAAAATTATAAAAAGAAATGAAAATAATGTTTGTATATTACCTAAAACATAACTTAGCATTGTATAAGGACACTGATATTTGAGAAAAAGATGTTCTATTAAAACTGGTTATTTCAAAACAACATTTTATTTGGATTTTTAAAGGGATTAATAAAAAAGTTATCTTGGATATTATATTGCCTTTTTATTGCTAGGAGCAAAGAGGTTTTATTAATGCTTTATTAAAACAACTGTTCTGCAAACTATACAGAGAGTGAGATAACTGAATTTCTTTTAAACAACACATTTCTCTTGTTACCCAATTCTAATGCATTTCTTTTTCTCTTGAAACCCTTTGTTCAATGAGAAAAACCCATTAATCTATTTCATATGCCTTAACAATGTTATTTGTTTGGTATCAGTGAGGCAGAGTTATTTTACATGCTAGCAGCTATGTAGTTATACTATGAAACCTGTTCATGTTCTCCAGATATTTTGTATTATGGTTCATATTTTTTGTATTTGAAATAATGTAAAACCATAAAAGCAAATTTAAGGACATTTAAAAATCCAAATCATTAAAAATAACCTACAAAAGGAAGCAAAAATCTATTAAACCACCGTCTATACCTGATACAATAATGTTTTAATATCTGATGATCTGGTAATGAATAATCAATACTTGGCTATCTATTTTCTTTTTTTTTTATTTAAAGAGGAAAAAACCAAAACAAAATAAAACAGAATAAAGGGTAGCGACAATAAAGTATTTCAAGGAAAAAAGGAGGAGTACAACAGCAATAAAACCTAAGAAATTATTACTTGACTAATTACATACTGACTTCTTTGAAATAGTTGTTCTAATTACAAAGTTAAAACATGTAAAGTAGACATTCAATCAGTGAGACTGTTAACAGTTCTGCTCCAC
>PVJX010033244.1:0-19831 GCA_004027295.1 Dolichotis patagonum
GTCTTGTGCCTGATTTTAAGGTAAAGGCTTTCAGTTTTTGACCATTCAATATGATGCTGGCTGTTGGTTTGTCATAGATGGCCTTTACCATATTGAGGTAAAGACCTTCTATTCCAATTCTCTGTAAGGTTCTTATCATGAATGAGTGTTGGACTTTATCAAAAGCTTTTTCTGCATCTATAGAGATGATCATGTGGTTTTTCCTTTTGGCTCTATTGATATGGTGGATTACATTTATTGTTTTGTGTATGTTGAACCATCCCTGCATTCCTGGGATGAATCCTACTTGGTCATGGTGTATAATCTTCTTGATAATCGCTGCATCCTGTTTGCCAATATTTTATTGAGAATTTTTGCATCTATTTTCATCAGGGAGATTGGCCTATAGTTCTCTTTTTTAGTTGAGTCTTTCTCTGGTTTTGGTACTAGAGTGATATTTGCTTCCAGGAATAATTTAGGCAGAATTGCTTCCCTATTGCACATTTTTGTATCTCTGATACAGTTATCAGAATCTTGTATTTCACTGATTTTGTGCCCTGAACTATCTGATTCATTTCCTGTGATCAGTTCTTATTATGTTACTTACTAGCTCGGTAGTACAATTATATTATATGGATTATTAATGTTTTGTTTTTTTGATACTGTTCAGATGCCAAAAAATATAATTAAAATATTTCATGAATAAGAATGGTCCTAGCTCTAACTTACTAACAGAAATGATTGGAATTTGACAGAGAATTTACCTGTTTTGTTGACTTTATTTTATCTCACCTGGAAACTAGCAGCAAAGCTAAGCCATTGCTAAAATTAATACTCCAGTGTAGAAGTTATAGGAAAAACTAGGAAGAAGATCTAACTTGGCTCTCAATTTGAGGCTGTTAATGTCCCAAGGAATTTAGGTATTAACTATTATTGCCCTCCTATTAAACTTCTAAATCTTTTCAGCTTCTTTCCTGGATTGGAGAGCCAGATAGACACATGAATAAACATATATCATTGCTACTGGATAGATTAACATCTATGCAATTGCAAACACATGCTGGTTTTTTTTTTGGTGAAAGAAGAAGAGTAACTTGGAACCATGGACTCATAATGTAGAGCTAGAAGTCTGGATATTTGTTCTTGGGCTGGAGTAAGACTGAGTTTTAATAAAAAAACTTCCAGGCTGGGAGACTGAGCAACCAGCCTGTCACCCTGGTAAGTGGTTGTGGTCTGGCAAGCCACAGCCACCTCGGGGCAAGAACCAGCAGTGTCTCCTGAGATCCTTGCCATGTTGGAACTTAGGACACTGGGAAAACAAGCAACCAGCCTGCTGCCCTGGTAAGTGGCTGTGGTCTGGCAAGCTGTGGCCACCCCAGGGCGAGAACCAGCAGTGTCTCCTGAGATCCATGCCATGTTGGAATTTAGGGTGCTGGGAAACTGAGCAACCAGCCTGCTGCCCTGGTAAGTGGCTGTGGTCTGGCAAGCTGCGGCCACCCCAGAGTGAGAAACAGCAGTGTCTCCTGAGATCCATGCCATGTTTGAATTTAGGGTGCTGGGTAAGCAAGCGACCAGTTTCCTGCCCTGGTAAGTGGATGCGAGTCTACTGGCATGCAGGCTGAGAATCAGACATCCCATCTCCCTCTCTCCCTCTCCACTAGCAAGTGGGAGCCAGAGAACTGAGCATCTCTTGGGTGGTTGACCATATGTAGTATTGCAAATAAGGGGGATATCCTTTTACCCTCTCTTTGAAGGCAAATATTTTTATAACTGTTTTACTTTGTCCTGATTAATGGTATTGCTCTATTCAATATTCCATTTTGATAAGTTCTATAACACTGCATATTTCCTTTGATTTTACTATACCTGAGTGAAAAAAATAACTATTGTGAAGATAATGAGATATATGATGGTACCTGTTACTGTTATCCCAGTAACCTGCTGTGAAGTTCTGAACCAATTTCACTACACTGTCTCAATTGGCTTTATTCCATCTTGTTCTGTTGTATTTTACTACCTTCAAATTAATGAAAAATTAAAAAAACAAAAACAACAACAACAAAACTTTCAGCATTTATCTGGCTTGATTTCAAAGTTGAAGTGGACTATTGATTACTGACTGCCTTCTGTCTCCCTGTTTTTGAACAATAGGGTCAAGAGTGACTATTTCATGCCATTTCCATCATTGTATGTCAGTATGTGGAGGCAAATGACAATTTCACTTCAGCTCAAGATTTTTAAAGCTGAAAAATGACATTTGAGAAGCATGGTCTTTACCTGGACTGAGTTAAATGCAGGAGATGCTGTCTTTGAGTTGTTGCTATTTTAAAGTGAGAATTATATGGACTTTGGATAAGGGTAGAGTATTTCTTTACATGTGGGAGAATCATGAATAATGTATTGTGGGTAGCAGGAAGTTTATGAAGACCGTTTCCAAAGTTTCCCAAAATAACCTCAGTCTCCTGGAATTCTTACCTTTAACCACTTCCCCTCCACTCATGAATATGCATGACCTTTATAACTAACAGGATATTGTGGAAATAATAATGTATTCCCAAGGAATCTAAAAACATAAACAGGTTTATTAGAGGGTACATGGCTTCCCTTATGTTTTCAGGTATAATTTTAGAGTAAGCTTATTTATCCCAGTAACTAAAAAAGATTCTATTTAGATAGGAGTCATACTTGTAGAAACTTGTTAATTCATTTTCTTTTAAAAAACATGGTAATTTTAAAAGCGAGAAATTATAATGAAATAAAGATTACTGGAAAGCATCAGTGGCTGATTGAAATTTAGATTTGGGTCCATAGAAATATAAATGTTTCATGGGAGGAATGAAACTTGCAGGCAGTTTCAGAATTACATTTTAGGTATGCCACTTACCTCTGAGTAATCTTACACACTTCTCTTGACTACTCCGAATCTTAGTTTTGTCATTTAAGATGAGAAATTGTTTACTCTCTGATACATTGGGGAGAGTATATGAGACAGATCGAGAAACTAGACAAACAAGAACTACACAACTGGTGAGTATTTTTATTGTTATATTTTAGTATCAATAGAGGCTTCTTGCTTGAAGTCCCCTGCATGGCCCTTGCTGGCCCCAAGACTGAGGAGAACTCACTGTGGGTTCAGAGAGCTCAGTCTTGGGTCTTAACTCTTGAGAAGACACCTAGGAGAAATCTAGGTGGGTCAAATGGAACTTCTGTCTTTGATTTTCAAAGAATATCCATACTGTTTGTTACAGCAATGGAACTAGTTTACATTCCCACCAGTAATGTAGAACCCCATTTATCCCATAATTCACAGGCATTTGTTGCTTTTGATGATCTTGATGGTGGCTATTCTTACTGAAATAAGACAAAATTCAGTGTTGCTTTGATTTGCATTTCCATAATGGTTAAAGATGAACATTTTTTCATGTACTTTTTGGTCAATTATAGGTTTTCTTTTGAGAAGTATCTTTGTTCAATTTACTCATTTTTTATTTAAAGAAAGAAAGAAAAATAGAAAAGAAGGGCAGAGTAATACAGAATTCAACAAAAACAATTAACACTAAGGAATCACTAGTTGATACATTACATATTGTCATCTTAGAAACAGTCATTCAAGTTACAAAATCAAAGCATAAAAAGTGGATAGACACTCAAACACTGACATTGCAAACCATTCTGTTCAATGACCCTATAAAAATTTAGTAATATGATCATCTATCTTACACACTTATATATATAGTTCTATCCTTTAGAACACTTTCCTTCCATTTCATTTTTACAATATCTATTATACATTTTGGGTCTTATTACTTTTTCAGTTTTTATTATTTTTTACACTAGAGAGACAATATGATACTTACTAATGTGAGTCTTGTTTATGGCCTCAAGCTCATCCTTTTTTTAAGCTGACTAATATTCCATTGTATAAAAGTACCACATCTTTTTCATCCAGTCTGTAGTAGATGAACATTTCTGTTGTTTCCAAGATTGGTTGTTTCCAAGATTTAGCTATTACAAATTCTGCTGCTATAAAAATGGATGCACATGTGTCACTGTGATATGACATTTTCAAATTTTCTGGGAAAATACCTAGGAAGGGAATAGCTGGATTGAATGGAATTTCTAATCCTAATTTGTTGAGGAATCTCCGTACTGATTTCCACAGTGGCTGCACCAGTCTACCCTCACACCAACAATGGAGAAGTGTTCCTTTTCCCCCTGCAGCCTCACCAACATTTATCAGTTGATTTCTTGATGGCAGCCATTCTTCCCAGGGTGAGATGATATCTCAGTGTTGTTTTAATTTGCATTTCTTGAATGAACAGTGATGGTGAACATCTCTTCATGTATTTATTTGTCATTTGTATATCTCCATCTGAGACATATGTGTTCATCTCTGATACCCATTTTTGAAGAGGGTGTTTGAATTTGGGGGGCTTGATGTTTTTCAGTTCTTTACATGTCCTGGATATAAGTCCTTTGTCTGAGGGATTGTCATTTAAAATTCTTTCCCATTCTGTGTGTTTTATTTTCATCTTGTTAATAATTTTTTTGAAGTGCAAAAACTTTTTAGTAATATGAGATCACAGTTGTTGATTCTTTGAAGTGTTTCCCATGCAGTTTGCATTTTGTTCATGAATTCTTTGCCTACCCCTATGTCTCCAAGATTTCTACCTACCTTGTCTTCCAGTTTATTTAATGTTTCCATTTTAATATTTAGGTCTTGGATCCATTTTGACATTAGTGCTTGGTGATAGGCATGGGTCTAGGTTCAGTCTTTGGCATGTGGAAAGCCAGTATTTTCAACACCATTTATTAAATAGGCTATCTTTTCCCCAGTGTACATGTTTAGCCCCTTTGTCAAATATAAGGTAACTAAGTGCCTTTGTAGTTGTGTTTGCATCTTCTAATGTGTTCTATTGATATTCAGGTCTACTTCTTTGCCAGTACGATGCTGATTTTATGGCTTCATAGTATAATTTTAAGTCAGGAATTGCAATGCCTACTGTCTTGCCTTTATTGTCTAAAATCACCTCTGCTATTCTAGTTTTCTTCTGTTTCCAAATTAATTTTAGGAATATTTTCTGTAGATCTGTAATGTATGTTAATGGTATTTTGATTGGGATTGCATTGAACCTGTATAACAGTTTTGGGAGTATGGCCATTTTCATAATGTAGGTTCTTCCTAACCAAGAGCAAGTAATATCTTTCCATTTTCTAATATCTTCTTCAATCTCCTTTTTAGAGTAGCATAATTTTCAGTATATAGGTCTTTTATATTGTTGGTTAGATTATTTCCTAAGTATTTCAGTTTTTTAAATGCTATTATGACAGGTGATATTTCCTGTACACTTTTTTTTTTTGGTACCAGGGATCGAACTCATGACCTCATGCTTGCCAGGCAGGCGCTTAAGCCACTGAGCTAAATCCCCGGCCCTGATATTTCCATAATTTTGTTTCTCAGTGCATTTGTTGTTTGTGTACAAGAATGCTATTGATTTTTGAGTGTTGACTTGTATCCAGCTATGCACTTAATTTGTTTATTACCTCTAGTAGTCCTTTAATGGAATATTTTGGATCCTCTATGTAAAGCATCATGTCATCTGCAAATAATGATAATTTAACTTCTTTTCCTATCTTTATTCCTTTTATTTCTTTCTCTTGTCCGATTGCTCTGGCTAGTGTTTCCAGCACTATGTTGAATAGGAGTGGTGATAGTGAACATCCTTGTCTTGTTCTTGATTTTAGAGTGAAGGCTATCAGTTTTTGTCCATTTAGTACAATGTTGGATTTTGGTTTGGCATAAATGGCCTGTATGAGATTGAGGTAGACACCATCTATTCTCAGTTTCTGTAGGGTTTTCATCATGAACAGGTGTTGGACTTTATTGAAAGCTTTTTCTTCATCTATTGAGATGATCATGTGATTTTTATTTTTGGCTCTGTTGATGTGTTGTATTACATTTATTGGTTTGTATATGTCAAACCATCCCTAAATTCCTGGAATAAATCCCACTTGGTCGTGATGTATAATCTTCTTGATGATTTGCTGCATTCTATTTGCCAGTATCTTACTGAAAATATATTTTTTTCTTTTAAAGTGGGTAACATTAAACAAAACAAAACAGAACAGAATGGGACATAAGAAAGTATGAATTTCAAAGCTAGACAACCAGAGATCTTCACTATCTGTCTTATTGTCTCTTGATTTCTTCCAAATGGTTGTCCATATCTTTGCTTATGGGGAGCTCATACTAAATAACATAGCCAATCTTTTCACAAGATGTGTAGTTCAATGGCTCCCACTTGCTAAGGGGGGGCACAGGATGGGGGACAGGATGACATGAGATGTTTGATTCTCAGCCCATGTGCCAGAGAGGGGAGGAGTTCCTTGTTCTCCTGGCACCCCGAGTCAACCACATGGTGTGGGTCCCGAGGTGCCAGGGTCCCTCTCCTTCAGGCTGCTGAAAGTCTGCCACACACATAGCCACCCCCCAGAGAGGGAAGGAGCTCCTTGTTCTCCTGGCACCCTGAGTCACCACATGGTGCATGTCCCAAGGCACCAGTGTCTCTTTTGACAGGCTGGTTGCTGGTTTGCTCAGTGCCCTAAGTTCCAACATGGTGCAGATCTCAGGAAACACTGTTGCTTCTTACTTCTTGCCCTGGGGTGGCCGCGGCTTGCCAGACCACAGCCACTTACCAGGGCAGCAGGCTGGTTGCTGGTTTGCTCAGCGCCCTAAGTTCCAACGTGGCAGGGATCTCCTTATTGAGAATCTTTGCATCAATGTTCATTAGTGAGACTGACTTATAGTTCTCCTTTTTGGTTGGGTCTTTCTTTGGTTTTGGTATCAGCATGATACTTGCCTCCAGGAATGAGTTAGGGAGGATTGCTTCTCTTTCAATTTCATTGAAGAGTTTAAGGACTATTGGAATCAAATCTTCTCTAAATTTCTTATAGAATTCAGCCATGAATCCATCAAGACCTGGGATTTTCTTTGTTGGTATGTTTTTAATCATGTTTTCAATTTCAATAGCTGATATTGGGTTATTAAAAATTACTATATCTTCTTGGGTGAGCTTTGGTAGTTCATATGTTTCTAGAAATCTGTCCATTTTCTCTGTGTTTTCCACCCTATGTGAGTAGAGATTTTCAAAGTAGGTGCTCATGATCTTTTGAAATTCCATGGGATCTGTGGTAATATCCCTCTTTTCAGTCCTTATTGTGTGAATTTGAGTTTTTTCTTTCTTTTTCTTGATAAGATTGGCTAGAGGTTTATCAATTTTGTTTATCCTCTCAAAAAACCAGCTCTTTGATTCATTAATTCTTTGTATTTTTTGTTTTGGTTTGAATTGCATTAATTTCTGCTCTGATCTTTACAATTTCTTCTCTTCTATGAGCTTTGGGTTTGACTTGTTTTTCCTTTTCTAGAAACTTGAATTGTAGCATTAGGTTGCTTATCTGTGCTCATTCCACTTTCCTGATGTGACAATTATTGCTATATATTTCCCTCTTAGAACTATTTTCATTGCTTCCCACAGGTTACAGTATGTTGTACCTACATTTTCATTGAATTGTAGGTATTGTTTTATTTCTTATTTAATTTCACATGTAACCTACTTGTTGTTCAGGAGATTGTTATTTAATTTCCATGTATTTTTGCAAGTTTTGCATTAATTTACTCATTTTTGGTTGGGTCATTGGACTTTTAATGGGTCCAATTTTTTTGAGTCCTTTTTATATTCTAGATATCTGGCTTCAGTCACAGTAGTAGCTGGTAAAATTTTTCTCATTGTGCAATTTGTTTCTTTACTCTGTTGATTGTTTCTTTTGCTGTGCAGAATCTTTTTATTTAATGTAATCCCATTTGTTGATTCTTACAGTCATTCTTATGCTGTTGGAATTTAAGAAATACTTACTTATATCTATGTTTTCAAGTACAAAACTTATTTTGACATTTTCTTCTAAGAGATTTATAATTTTAGCCCCTAAATTTATGTTTAAATATATTTTATGTTGATTTTTATTATATAATGTTAGTTACAGGTCCAACTTATTTTGAGTGTGAATATTAGTTCTACCAAACCTATATGTTTAAAAGGAGTATTACTTAATCTCCTGAATATTCTCAGCATCTTTTCCAAAGATTAATTGACTTACTGGTAGATATAATTATGGACTTTCAATTTTTTTAAATTTTATTATTTATTGTAAAAGTTCTATGCTTTTATGGGTATGGTGTGATAATTTGATGGTAATGTATGATGTCTAATGATCAAATCAAGATGGCTTATGAATTTTTATTTCTAGTCAATTGTTGTATATATTTACCTATCCCTATGACATGGTCTTGACTAGTGCAACTTTATAGTGAGTTTTTAAATAGAAGTGTGCACATTTTTAACTTTGTCTTTTTATTTTTCAATATTATTTTAGATAGTCTGAATTTCTATCATGTCAGATGAATTTTAGAATTGGTCTGTCCATTTCTGCAAGAAACATAGCTGAAATTTTGACAAGGATTGTGTACAATCTGCAGGTGAATTTGGGAGGGTATTGTCATTTTGTTTTTTTCCAACTTATGAACATGAGGAATTTTGGAGTTCTCAGTCTGCTTTTTCTTCTGACATTGCTCTTGTCTCTGTGTGATTGGTTTATTATTTTTAAAATCTTATAATACATTTTCTGCTAAATATTTTATTGACATAAAAGCTTGAATTTTACTTTTTCTGGTAAATAATACATTTAGATCTATGACAATGGTCAGGAAAATTTTGTAGCCAGGTACAGTGGCCTACTCCTATAAACCCAGCACTCAGAGAGGTTGAGGCAGGAAGACCTCAAGTTCAAGTCCTCCTTGGGAAACTTAGTAAGACCTTGTCAAAATGAAATAATATATAAAAGAGTTGTTGATGTACCCCACTGCAAAGGTCCTAGATTCAATTGCCAGTAAAAGAAAATGAAAAAAAAAAGGCATTATGCTATTAGCTTTCTGTTTTTACCTGGAGTTCCTGATGCAGGCTTGTTATGAAGCAAAGAGGTTGATTTCACATGCAATCTTGGCAGCTCAGGGACATGGAAGTGCCATGGCTTAGGTCTGGATGAGGGTCATCTTGTATGTGTCACATTGCAGGTGATGGTGTGGCAGAAGTTTGGAATTATGTTTCAATATAGGGAGCCAGAAAGCCAGATGTGTCTAGGCTCAGGATTTTGTAGCAGCTCTGATAAGATCTACTAGGGGGTCACAGAAGAGCTTCTTTAATCCCTCCCCAAGGGAAGTGCCCCTGACCTAAGAACCTTGACACAATCCTCACCTCTTATGAGTCCCACTTCCTCCAAGTACTGCTACCCTGGAGACTGAACTTTCAGCACATGAAGCTTTGGACATCAAATCCATATCCAAACCATAACACTTAGGTTCTGTGGCCATGTGTTTTGACAGTAGTTGTTTAACATCATTCTGGAATGCATTTCTCTGCTTTGTAATGAGTTTTCTATCACCTGTTTCTTTTATATGAATTTAAAAATATTTCCGTGTCATCTTGATTGACTAGGTATAAACAAATATTATTTTCCAGGCACAAAAGTTTTAATATATGTGTTGAATAATTTAATTTATGTTGTAACAAACAGGGAAGTGCAGATATTTCTTTGAGATCCTCATTTCAATTTTTTTGCATTCACATCCAGACATGAAATTGTTTGTTTGAATTTCTGATGTTCACATTAACTCAAGTTAACAGTGACAATTTTTTGCTTTTTCAAGATGCAATCTTAAATTGAAAAAATAAATTATATTCATGTATTGAATTATCATATTGTGGCCCATAAATTTATACAAATATTATGTCAATTAAAAAAACTGAGAAACAAAAAATGAGTTTGATTACTATTAGGATAACCAATAATATCTCAAAATGATAATGATAATATTAAAACAAACCATAGGATACTTAAGCAAAAGTTTCCATGCAGATCCTATTAAAAGCGGGTGTACCATATATAAATCCCATTGAAGAGGACCTATCATATATAGCTACTTCATAAGGGTTTCATCATTGTGTTACTGAGAGCAAAAAAATATGGACAAGGAGGGAATTAGTGAATCTCCGGTGATTTCTCAAATATTTTCATTACTAACATTTATTTACACAAATTTAATCTACAGCAGCCTATATCTCCTGATTTAATCAGTATTCTCATGTAGCTCTTACATTAATTAAATAATAAATATAATGGAAAACATTCAATGTAATTTTTATCAGCTTTGACATATAATTGATACACAAAGAAGAATGCATTTTAATATGTATAATTTGATTAGTTTGGATAAGAGGAAATATCCATGATGCCATGTTGTCTTCCTAATAAGAGTCAATCATGTGACCTTAATAGTTACTTAAGGCTTATAAAGAATCCTCCTTAGCTAACTATAGTAACTTGCCCTATGCACCCAGGGAATTAATCCAAACTGAATGAAATTACCACCCCCTTTTTCTTATTAACAATAACACTTGAAGGGAAACTATTAAAAATTATCAGAACCTCAAAAATAAGGTTATGGGGATGGTGGCACATTCTTTCAATGCTATTTGAGACAAGAAGCAATGAAAGATTAGACAGAGGAGAAAACTATGGTGGAGCAGTGAGTGTCAGCAATCAGCTTCTCCAGGACAAAGTGGCTACAGCCTGGAAAACAGCAATTTGGAGATGAACCCAAGTGGGTGGACAGCACATGGGAATTGAGAGGGAATGGGCAGAGGAGAAGAAAACAGTATTAAGTGCTACAGAAGAAATAATCACAGCCACCTGCCAAAAACACCTGGTAAGTGGCCAGAGGCCATGGAGCTGAGGGAGGGAAGGTAGTGAAATCAACAGATTTTCTGCTCAGAGAGAAGGGGAGACCTAACCTGGAGAATCTTATGCGTTGGAGGCAGCAGCGAGAACATGGGTCACTGTTTTCCCTAGGACCCCGCCACTGTGTCCCAGCCAGAGTCATCTGTTGGTGAATGTAGAAAATGATGTCCAGTTAGGGTGGATTGCCCACACTTGGACAGCAGACTGGGGAAACTCTGCTGAGAGATAAGGGCTGGGATAACCCAGACTCTCTCCAGCAGCAACCAAAAGCCAGTTTTAGCCTTAGCTACAAAGGATTGGAAGCTCACAGTAACAACTTGTTTTCATCACTAACAAATCTCTGTACCCAGGCTGGTTCTGGGTATGGCCTGCCCTTGGTCATGCAGTGTGAACAACAATTCACCTGGCTTGGAGCTCTGCTCCTTAAAAAATATAGGAGAAAGCCAGGAAAGCAAAACAATTGATTTTTAAGAAATTGTTCTTTATTTAACTGTATTATTTTGCCATTTTTTTTTCTTACTGACTTTAAAATTTTTTCAAATTTTTTCTTTGGTGTTTACTTTTTGCATTTAAAAAATTAATTAAATTTATTGGTACATTTTAAGTATATATAAAATGATCCTATTCATCATAGGAAATATGTACTTGTACATGATATAACTTGTTTTTTTTTCCCCATTCCTCAATCCTTCCTTTAATCCCTCTTCCCTCCATATTTACAGAAACTTTGTTTACATTTTTCCTTCTTTTTTCATCACATTTTTTTTCTTTTTCCTTCCTTGTTTTCAAGGTATACATAGAATGATTGTTACAGAACATCAAATAATGATAATAAAAGGAGATGTTCACTAAGGCATATCCTCATTAAATCCACAGATATCCAGCAAAACACAAAAGAAAAAACAACTACAGAATTTTATAGGCCTCTAGAGAAAAACAAAACAAAACAAAAATATCTAAGGCTTGACCAATTAGAATCACAGAAGACTTCTCAACACAAACCCTAAAGCCCAGAAAAGCTTGAAGCCCTAAAAGCAAATAACTTTCAACCCAGATTAATTTACCCATCAAAATTAACCTTCAAAATAGATGGAGAAATAAGGTATTTCCATGAAAAATACCTCAGAAGAGGTATTTTTACCTCCTTTAAATAGCTCAGAGGATATAGGAGTGTTAAACCAGCTCTAGAGAAAATACTTGAGAATAGGAACATAGGATGGACTACACCTAAACACACAGGTGAAACTAGTAAGGTCAGTAGATAAACAACAGGAAAAAAAGTAAAAGTAAAACAAACAAAACACCAACAAATAAAAGAGACAATGATAAAGAATAACCAACACAGGTCAGAAAAATCTCTAGATGTTAATGGCCTCAACTCTCCTATCAAAAGACACAGACTGCTGAACTGAGTCAAAAAGAGAACCCATCAATCTGTTGCATTCAAGAAACCAATCTAATCCAAACTGATACTCATAGACTTAACATTGAAGGGTAGAAAACAATATTTTATGCATCAGACCTTGAAAACAAGCAGGAGTAGCAATTCTAATTTGAAATTTGGTAAACTTTAAGTTAAAATAGACTGAAAGAGACAAATAAAGGTCACAACATAGTAAAGGAACAATCCAAGAAGAGATAACACTGATAAACATACGTGCACCGAATACTGGAACACTTACCTTCATAAAATAAAAATGGCCGAAACTGAAAGATCAAATAAACATTAACACAGTCACAGTAGGGGATTTTAACACCTCAGTTTTGCAAAGAGATGGGTCAACTAAACAAACATTTAATAAAGGAATTTCAGAGCTGAATCACTCTCTTGAACTATGGATTTAATATATATATACAAAGTATTTCCTGCCCTCTACAACACAGTATACATTCTTTTCAGCAGCACACATTACTTTTGCCAAAATAGATCACATACTAGTACACAAAGGCTGCTTAAGTAAATATAAAATAATTGAAATTACTATGGACATACCATCTGAACACTTTGCAATGAAAATAGAAATCGATGACAGAAGAAAATTTGGAAAAGGCAAAAGCTCCTGCAAAATTAATACATACTCCTAAAGAAGTATAAGTTTAAGGCCAGGGATATATATAACTCAGCTGCATAAACACCTGCCCAGCAAGTGCAAGGTCCTGAGTTTGATTTCCAGTACATATGTAAAAAAAGAATAACTGTGGAACAATTGCAGGAAAATAGATGCACCTGGCAATCATAATACTAGTGAAATAAATTTGACACACATTATAAAAGGTGGGTAAAAATAAAGATATGCCATGAACAGGATTCTGATAACTCTAATCAGTATAAACATTAGAAGCCATAACCTGTAATTAGCAAATAGTATCAACAGGTATGAAAAAGGTGATTGGGGAGCCAGAGGAGGAAAGGGCAGGGGGAGGAAAGGGGAAGAGAGTTAAAAATAAGCAAGCTGTGGTATGTGCATGTAGCCATCCTCCTAAATGGTTATAAATTGCATGAATTACAAATGCACTAATAAAATAAAATAAGATAAAATAAGATAAAATAAAATAAAATAAAAAAATAAAAGATTAGCCAGGAGAATGAGGCTAAGTTGTCTTGTTTACTACAAAGGTTCCAGATTTACTACAATAAACTATAGAATACAAAACTGCCATAGTTAATAACACTCACCTATAAATGTCAGTATGAATTGTTATTATATTTTTGTAAATAATTTTATTTAAAGAGAACAAAACAAAACAAAACAGAATAAAGGGTAGCAACAATACAGGATTCCAAGGAAAAAAGGAAAAGAACAACAACAAAAAAACCTAAGAAATTATTACTTGACAAATTACATACTGACTTCTTGGAAATAGTTGTTCAAATTACAAAGTTAAAACATGTAAAGTAGACATTCAAACAGTGAGACTGTTAACAGTTCTGCTCCACGATCTGACAAAGACAGCAATATGGTCATCCATCTTAGCCACTAATGCAATTATGCAATACATGCAATTATATCAAAAGGCTAAAATTAAACACAACAAAATAGAGCAAAGTGGATCACAAGAAAGCAATGTAAGAGACAAAAATTTCAAAACTAGACAATTGGAGATATTCACTCTCTATCATACTGACTCTTGTTTTCTTCCAAATAGTTGTACATATTATCACATACAGGGAATTCACATGAAACAACCTAGTATGGAATTGATCTGAGCAGGACGAGGAGGGCATTTCAGGTCTTCAAGACCAGACCTTAGGGAAGCCAAGAATGGCTGTCATAGTGTCTCTCATTCTCCTCAAAACAGCTGTCCATACCTTAATGTGTGTTGAACTTAATCAAGACAAAGCAAGCTAAGATCACTTTGAACAAAAAGTGATAGTTTTGCTGGACTTCACATCATGACATTATAGAATCAGCACTGGGTATTGTAGTGTCTCTTTTTCTTCAAAGTAGTTGTTCATTTCAACATGTGTTATATAGTTGGTCTTGTAAATGGTTTATAAGCTCTACACATGCATGTGTCTCTACATGTATATCTATCATTTATGTATTTAGAAGGAAAAACAAAACAAAGCAAGGTAAAACAAAACAATTCCTCGAAAAGCATGAGGCAGAAAAGTCACATGGGGGGAGGGATAAAAAAAAGGAAAGTCACATAAAACCACAATACAAGGTGATCTACAGTGGTTACCATGATGTCTCCGCAGTGTATAACAACATTAATAAAAGCGAAGCATTAGAGACATTATAAGACTTCAAAAGCAAGTAATAATCAAACCAGAGTGGGTATCTTAGTGAATCTTGTCATCTTCAGTGTGGTTGCCTATACGCTTAGACTTGATGCTATCAATCATAACAGATTTAAATAAAATCAGTCAATACAAAGTAGCAATCTAACAAGCCAGATTCAAATAAGATCAGTCATAATAAGACAGTATAAGTTATAAAGGGCTTCAGATTAAGTTGATAGGAAATTAGGGATGATTATCATAATATGTCCTCTTATTTTGGGGATAACTGACCATGTCCTCAAGTCTAGTGTAAGTAGACAAACTGGAACAGCACGTAATCCATCCAAGCAGAGCGGTGAGAATAATGTAAATTTTAAATCTTGTTACCCAATTAACAGTATCCTCTGCCTCCCTTTTTTGGACAGTTCCTCCCCTTTCACTCCCATGGGGTGCGCTGCTTGTTTTGGGTCCCACTGCCTCCCTATATAGAGCATCTCGATGGACCCTATCTCATGATCTACTCTGCCTGTGTTTTTCTCTGTTAGTATTTTGAGGCCCTCTATACTAGAGATTATAGCCAATCTTCTCTGCTTCATTTCTGCTATTCTATTTTTCTCTCATTGATAGTCTATTTTTCTCTTCCACTCCACTGTCTGCCTCGTTCACTGAGGCCTCTCTGCCACTGTTCCTGAAATGCTTGTATTCTTGTTCTCTCTCCCTAGAATGTCCTTCAGTATTTTTTGTAGGGTTGGAATGGTGGTCACAAATTCTCCTAGTTCCTCTTTGTCATGGAAGCATCTTTTTTCTCCATTAATTTCTAGAGAGAGTTTTGCAGGATACATCAATCTGGCCCGGAGATTGTTCTCCTTCAGCACTTGAATTACTTTACTCCAAGCTCTTCTTGACCTGATGGTCTGTGTCGAGAAGTCTACCATGATTTTGATGGGTTTTCCTTTATAGGTGATCTGTTTCTTTTCTCTGATGGCTTTGAATATTCTGTTCTTATATTGAATTTCTGGGATCTTGATCATTGTGTGTCTGGGTGTAGCTCTGTTTGGGTTGTAGGTGGCTGGAGTTCTGTATGCTTCATACCTCTGCATATCATTTCTTTTTTCTATGCTTGGGAAATTTTCCTTAATAATTTCTGTGAATAGCCTTTGCAATTCCTCTGATTTGATTCCTGCTTCTTCATTCACATACTTTATTCTTAAGTTATAGATCCTCTTGTCATCTTCCAGTCTTTGTATCTTTACTGCCTGCTCCCTTGTTATTTTTAAGAGATCTTCCCTTTCATGATTGCACATTGCAAGCCTGTATTAAATTTTTGATAGTCTATCTTTGGTTTCTTTCAAGCAGTTTTGCCAGCTTTCTATGGAGTCTTTAGTTTCCTGGTAGTCTCTTTGAATCTGCTTCATGAATTCTAGTTTTTTTCTGAATTCGTCATTAAATTTTTCTCTCCATTTGTGTTCCTCCATTCTTCTGTCTGTGCTTTCTTGAGAGGTGCCCAGCCCTTCTTTTATTAATCTACTTTTCTCTTGTTTAATTTGAATTAATATTTCTGTTTTGGTCCCACTTACGAGGTCCTGAAGATCTCTCTTTATGTCCACTAATGCTGTGTTTGATGTTGCATTTTTGCTACTCTCAATCTCTTTTGTATTTACCTCTCCTGGATCAATGTTCTCAGGGTTGGGTGCTGGGAGTGTTTTCTTATTTCTCCCTTTCGTCATGTTTTTGGTTCCTTCCATACGAGTGTACAGTGTAATTCCCAGCCCCTTTACTTGTTGGTTAAAGCTCCTCTAGAGGGCGCAGGCTAAGAGCTTTAGCCCTGTTCAATAAGTTATCAGAAATTAGAGTTCATCCTTCGGCAGTGTGCACTAGCTCCTCCCCTCCGGGCCAGTCAACCTTTGCAGGCCTTCACTGCATCAGTGTGCACTGATCTCAGGAAAGTAATTTGTAGCAACTCACTGGGTCCCCGCCAGGGGCGCGGCCTAGTCCAAGCAGATTCCACCAATCCGCTCGGCGAGGGGAACAACCAGCTGAAGCAACTTCCTTATGTAGTTAGGGCTCTCCTGCCCAAATCCAACATGTCATCCAGTCGGTTTCCCCTTTCCTGTGGGAGGGTCTTATTCCCATCACTCACCGCGTGTTGATGCCAGTCCTTGAGAACTGCAGGGATCCCCAACCTCCAACTTCAGTGCGCCTGTGTTGCAAATTCATGGTTCCTCTGGCTGGGTAGCGTGCAGGGTCGGTCTGGGCAAGCCACATGCAGGGCTGCTCAGCTCCATGCTCTGGCAGCTCAAGCAAGTCACTTTGGCATGGATCACTTGTTCAGGTTGGGCAGGAATTCAGGTGGTTCGAGGAGGGTGCCATGCTTGCTGATCTTATCCTCACTAACAGTAGCCCCAGGACCTCATATTCGAGCGGGTTTTTGCACTTTAGTTTCTTTCTGGGTTGTGAGAGTCTATCTCTCTCTGTTTGGGTCTCTCCAGGGTGTTTTATTCTGGCATTTGAGCTGTCTCTCTCAGAGTGGGTCTCTCTCCTGCTACCTACCAGTCTGCCATCTTTTTTTCCCCTAATGCTTCATCTCAAGCTTATAGTTTTGCACATTGCCCTCTCATGGGCCCCCTGAGGGACCGTCAGTATGAATTATAAAATATCTTATAGAAAAAGTACTTTTTAATTTATACCATTTAACGAAGGCATTCGCTTGTATTTTTAATCTTATCCTTTTTTAATGCCTGACTTTAAGAAGCAATTTAATTTCACATTCAGCCATCGTACTGTGGAGAGAGCTCTGTTGGGCCAAAGGCTATTCAAGTGTACTGATGATAGAAGCCCTTTATGTGGTTAAAAGCTTAATGGAGTTTGAACTCATTTACTGGACATGGCAAGATTCAACTTGTCAGCCTAAGTACACATTACATATTGACACAGATTTTCTCAGGCAAATCTTTGCTCAAAATAACCTGAGCAAAGTTCACCATGCCTTGTATTTTGTTTTAATGTTATCCCCTTTATCCTGATTACTAAATTTTATAATAAAGGTACCTGAGAGTATCAAGTAAAAATTATAAAGATATCTTTCATGTTGTGGCTATGTAGTTACCAGCAACTTTTTAAAACTCATTAAGAAGAAAGGTCTACAATGAAGCTTTCACTTTGTATTAAATAAAAATCAAACATCTCTTTGGAGTTGTACCAGAACAGATTAAAATACATGTCATTGCTTTCACCCCACATGCCTTACAATCCAGAAATATTAATGAATTGGGGTTTTGGCTTTTATTATGAGTAATCCATTTTTTAATCTTGATGATCATACAAGAAACCAGAAAATTTTCCCTTTGGAGTTGTAACAAAAGATTATTTTAAAAAATAAACTGTAAGAATGGCAAGGGGCTAGAAATGAAACACTGGCTCCCACATCTCATAGTTGTTTTTGTTGCTTGTTTTAATTTTGTGTGTGTATTTGTGTGGTGTTGCAGATTGAAACCAAGATCTTCTGTTTGTTGTAAATATTGAAACAAAATATTGTCATTGTTAAGCTGTATAGCAAAGCAGAAATTGTCTTGCTACATAATCTCAAAATATACTACAAAACTGTAGTAATGAAGAAACTGTGACATAAAAATAGATTTGGAAGCAGAATTAAAAGCTACAGAAATATGTCCAGGTATTTATAGCCAACTTATTTTCAACAAAGATGCGAAGAACACAATGGAGAAAGGATAGTGATGGAATTATCTACATGCAAAAGAATGGAGTTAGATCTCTTTTTAACATATATAAAAATCAACTCAAAATATATTGAATAGTTTAATGTAAAGCCTAAAACAATGAAACTACTAAAAGGAAACATAGGAAAGGACTCCCTGACATTGGCGTGTCAAACACTCTTTGGATAACGTTACCACAAACTCAAGCACTATAACCAGACAAATAGGATCTTGTAAAATTAATAACTTTCTGTGCAGAAAAGAAACAATGGATGGTATGAAGAAATTATTTACAGAGTGTGAGAAAATATTTGCAAATTGTGCATCTAACAAAATTAATATCCAGAAATACATAAGAAACTCAAACAACTCAGTTGAAAAACAATCTCATTTAAAAATGGACAAAAGCCTGAATAGTATTTCTTAAAAATAGACACACAAATATCCAGCAGGCAATATGAAAAAATGTTGAACATCATTATTCATTAGAGAAGTGCTAATCAAGTCACAAGGAGCTATTTTACCCAATTAGAGTGACTGACAATACAATGTTCATGGAAATGTAAATCATTACAGCTATTATGAAAAACAATGTAGAAGCTCCTTGAAAACTTAAAATTATAACCACTGGGTAATTCAGAAATCTCAGTATTTGTATGGCAGGAAGGGCAGTTTGCATGTTGAAAAATATCTGTACTGGCATATTTCTTGCAGCATGATTAAAAATAGCTAAGAAATAGGCACAACCTAAGTACCCATCACCTAATAAGTGAACAGAAAAATGTGATTTTATATATATATATATAATATTAGTATATATATTACAAATTTTACATATATACACACACACACACACACACACACACACACAAATATTACTCAGCTGCAAGGAGATGAAATCTTATTTGTGGCAGTATGTATGGATTTGGAGGATGCTGTATTATGAGAAATAAGCCAGGCACAGAAAGACAAATGCCAGACCACTGCGCTTATATGTGGACTCTTTAAAGTTGAGTTTACAGAAGTAGAATAGAATGATGGGCCCCAGAGGCTGCCAAGTTGAGGGTCAGTATGGTAGGGGAAGATTGGTCAATGAGTGCAAAATTACAGACATGGATAGATGGAGTAATTTTGAGTGTTCTCTTGCACAGCAGGACAACCATGGTTAACAATATTCTACCTCTCATATGCAACTAGATAAGAGAATTTGTGAATGTTCTTACCATAAAGAAATGATTAAAGTATGAGGCCATGAATGTGTTAAATGCCCTTATTTGAATATTATAGTGTTTACAAGAATTAAAAAATCAGCATGTGCCCTGTAAGTATGTGCAATCATGTATCAGTTAAAAACAATGAAAAAAAACATTTAAATTGCATGGAAAAATATAAAATAAAA
Source organism: Dolichotis patagonum (assembly GCA_004027295.1). Classification (NCBI taxonomy): domain Eukaryota; kingdom Metazoa; phylum Chordata; class Mammalia; order Rodentia; family Caviidae; genus Dolichotis; species Dolichotis patagonum. The sequence continues at coordinate 19,673 of PVJX010033244.1, forward strand.
GAAATTTGTATTCATTTTCCTTCACCTAATCCTTTGAGTCTGTTTCCTTAATTGTTCTGATTTGAAAGGCAAATAAGAATGAATTAGGTAAACTGGGCCAATGAATTAAAAGATATAATTTTTTAAATTAACCCTTTTTTAAATTGTACACATTTATGG
>PVJX010033245.1:0-19882 GCA_004027295.1 Dolichotis patagonum
GCAAGGGACACAGCTCCAGCCCTGGCTACAGCCTCCAGGTAGGAGCCTTTCAAGGTCACCCTTGCAGTTAGCTTCAGTGCCTCAACCCTTTTACGTTCTTAAGTACTAAATTTTATTTTATTTTATTTACTTATTTATTTCTTTTTGAGACAGGGTCTCACTATGCAGTTCAGGTTGGCCTTGAGCTCACTTTGTACCCAGGCTGGTCTCGAACTGACAGTCCTCCTGCCTCAGCCTCCTGAGTGCTGGAATTATAGGTGTGTGCCACCACCCCTGGCTCATTCTTGCCTTGATAGTTGACATATATGAAAGCCCAGGAGCAGGGATGCCACCCTGAGTCCAATAGCTGTTCACAGCTGTGGACCCACCTCTGCCAAGATGCACGTGTGCCTCAGCCCTTTCTGGGTCCCCCTTCTTACCTGCTGTCCTGTGCCCATGGGAGTTGGTTTGTGCTGATCGTGAACATGCAGCCTCTCATGGACTTCACGGTGCTGGACTCAAGGTGGTCCTTTTAGTTGATTCTGCGGCTGAGCTCCCGGAAGACAGACTTTTCCCCAGTAATACTGGGGGTTAAACCCAGGACTTTCACACTGTGCTACATCCCCCAGTCTTTTTTGATTTTTTAATTTTTAATTTTGAGACAGAGTCTCAGCAAGTTGCCTAGGTTGGATTTGAACTTGCAGTCTTCTCGCCTTAGCTATGCAGAGTGCTGGGATTATGGGTGTGTGCCACCATGCCTGGCTTAATTTACTACTTTTTTTAAAAATGAAGGCTGAGCTGCCTTTGATGTGTTGATGTCCATCCCAGTCCCTGCCCCTAGGCCACAGTGGTCTGCACTTTGGCATGGAAACTTCTCCCTTTCTTACACAATTTGTGCACTTCTCCACAGAGACACATGGAATGCCTGTGTTGTGTGTGCATTTGCCCGTTGGTTCCTTGCTATTGTCACCTATTCTATTGTGCATTGACCCTGTCCCCATGCAGTAGCTGACTCTGCTGCATACCTGTCACCTGGTGCTGCCTGAATCTTGTGTCCAGAGTGGGAAGCTTGGGCATAGGTGACTCCCTAAGTGATGTGTTCACAGCCACGTCTTCCTCTCTGTGCAGAGGCTGGGGAGGCATGTCCTGGCTTTGTCTCCCAGCTGTGTGACCAGGCTCTGGCATGGCACCCCTCACTGCCTCAGTTACCTTTTGGGAGCTTTGGGCCCTGGTGGAATCATCCCACGGGGTCTCGGGCATTGGGAGGGGGTGAACCAGCTGGAGTGTGATGCTGGCGTCTAGGCGGGCTACAGAACTGGGCTGAGAAAGGCTGTTCCACCCGTACAGATGTGAAGCCATCCAACGTGCTGATCAACAGAGAGGGCCATGTGAAGATGTGCGACTTTGGCATCAGTGGCTACCTGGTGGACTCTGTGGCTAAGACGATGGATGCTGGCTGCAAGCCCTACATGGCTGTGAGTGGGGCATGTCTGGCTGTGCTCAGAGAGGGATGGGGGTTGGGACGGCCTCTGCCGCTGTGTTCTCTGCCACAGAGGAGCCGAGCCCTGCATCACTGTTACCTGCACCTCAGGATGCCCCATTTGGAAATAGGGTTCCTCAGGCACTGAGAGGGCAGGTGTTGGCCATAGGGAAGAGTTGGGCCCTGGCCTTCACTGGCCTCAGTTTCTTCTTCCATCACATGGGCAGATAAAACAGGTAGGTAGCAGGGCAAGTAGAACATGGTGTGCACTCAGTTTTGGGGTGGAAGAAACTCATGCCCTACTAATCTGTCTGTCTTGCAGCCGGAAAGAATCAACCCGGAGCTGAACCAGAAGGGCTACAACGTCAAGTCTGATGTCTGGAGTCTTGGCATCACCATGGTACTCCCTAGGGCTAGGTCCTTGCTGGTCAGGTGGGGCTGGGTGGCGCCGTGCCTAGGTCATAGCCTTATGGGGACTGGAAAATATTTTAGGTTTTAGCAAAATTGTTGGCTTCAAAATCTAAGGTGCCAATGTGCTGTCAGAAAATTCTCTGTGTCAGGGAATGTCTGCAAACATATAGTGATGTCTTGGTTTACGCATCACGAGAGGTCTCCATGCTCTGTGACATCAAGTCTCTGGCTTGTCCCCAGAGCTCTTGGTGCATGTTGAGAAATCAAAGCCAAATCGAGCTTGTTCCTATGCAAATAATTTCCAAAGCAAGGTAGTAAAATCTCAACAGGTATTTTTCCCAGCAGGAAGTGTGTTTCTTGTGAGTACTAGGTGCATTTCCTTGGGCAGGTGAGGCTTTTCACTCCTGGGCCTGTGGAGCTAAGGGGGACCCTGAAATGGGTGGCTGCGGCACCGCTGAGCTCCAGGTGGAGGAGTGGCCCTCACTTTTTCCGGAGCTGCCTGGTGGAATCCCAGCCTTCACCAGAGTAAAGTCACGTTCTCACTTGAGGAAGCCCACTGTGACAGCTATGTGGAGGACAGATTGCAGGGACAGGAGAGCGGTTAGGATGTTTCCCCACCAGGTCTCAATGTGCCCGAGGAAAGGGCGTGGGGAAGGATGTTGCATCAGCGCAGCTGCCTGCCTTCGAGGTCAGTCCAGTTCACTCAGCTGACTGCAGTGGTCTTTAGTTCCCTTTCCCCATCCCAGCCCCTGGAACTAACGCTGGTACCCCCCAGCCCAACTCCCGCCCTGTCCTCCGACAGTTGGGTTAGGATCCTTAGCTGAGAGTTCAGCCCTGCCAGATACCCTGCTTCACTTCCAGCCATGCACCTCAGACCTGCTGTATTGCTGACTCACTAATTATAAATTGGGGGTTCTTGGGTGTGATCGCTTGCCAGAACAATTTACAGAATTCAGGGACAATCTCACTGCTTACTCTGTGCTCTAGAGGATGCAGTTCATGAGTAGTCAGGGAAGAGCGGTGGTAGTTGGGGTACCCAGTAGTGCTTCTGTCTGTTCACCAGCCCAAAGGCTCCTGGAAGCTTTTTATGGTACTCAGTTTCCAGGCCACCCTTACCTCTAGGAAGGTGCCAGGTTGGATGGGAGGTGTCAGCTCTGGTTGCTGATCTTCCTGCTGCATCTGGTGTGGCTGGACTGGAAGCTCCCCCAAAAGGCCTTATAAGCCTGGGCCCCTCTGAGCAGCCTCTCCATGGCTTCCTCACATTGGCCCGCTTGGGTGGCCATGTTAGCGTGGCTGGAATGCTTTCACGGCAGCCTGCCTGCTCCCAGCTGGGAACTCCATTCAGAGATCGGCTTGGCGTGGGCTGAGTCTTGCTTCTGCTTCCTTGCATTGGCCCAGCACTGTGAAACTCACCCAGGTTCAAGGGGAGAAGGGTCCCCACCCTTGGAGGACCAGCAGCTCTCAAGGAGACCAGCCACCCAGTACAGGGAAGGTTCTCTCCAAAAGTTGCAAGTGGAGTAGAACCCCATTGTAAAACAGGAAGTGAAACAGAGCCCCAGTATAAAGCACAGAACAGGGCTGAGGATTTAGCTCAGTGGCGTAAGTGCCTGCCTGGCAAGTGTGAGGTCGTGAGTTCAATCCCTGGTACCGCAGGGGAAAAAAAAAAAAAAAAAAAAAACAGAGCAAATGGCATGGACCCTAGTATAAAACAGAGGAAATGGAATAGAACCCTAATATAAAACACAAACTAGACCCTATTGTAAAATGAGAAAAGTAGGGGCAAGTGACCATTGTTTTCCTTAGAGACTTTTTCTCCCTTTTGCTAACTACCAACAGTATGAGTTTCCTACTATTGCTTCTTTGTAAAAGAAAAGATTTTAAAAGTTTGTCTTTTTCACTCAGTGTTTATGCTTGGTTCAGATTCCTCTAAGCTGTAAAAACCTTTGTCAGCATTTCCTTAAAAGACTTTACAGCCATTTACTTGAGCATAATGAGGGCTGCTTTACTTTTCTAATTTGTTTCTTTTCTCCTAAACTTTTTGGCCACCCTGGGGTGACTGACCAGGCAGAGTGGAATGTTCTTGCAGATGGGCACTGGCCCTGGGGGCTTGCACATACTACAGGACTTTTTTGGAGGGGATTCCCTAGCAGTCAGGTCACACTTGGGAAGGCTTTTGGCCTATAACATGCAGTGGCCAAGCACTGGCCAGGTTGGAGTCACTGTAGAGGCCTCACTGGGGTCTGACTGCTGCCACCTTGCCTGAGCCTGCTGCCTGTGGGGAGCCTGACCCTTGGTGCTGGACACTGAGGCTGCTTCTGAATGTTTCTTCTGAAAGGAGACACTGTACCCTGCATCTTTGTGCCCAGATGCAATTTTAAGATTTTTTTTTTTTTTTAGCTCATTTGAAAAAAATTACCAAAAAAGGGATTATAAGATCAAGACTTGTCTGATTTTCTGATTATAAATTCTACCTGGTCTTTCCCTTGCAGCTCATAGAGGGGCCTCACGTTTGCACGTTTGAATCAGTGGACGTTGTAAGGGACAGTTCCCTGAACCTGCAGGGTTTCATCCTCTGCACACAGGCATGCACACAGGGTGACAGTCACTGCCAGTGGCTTGTGTGGGTCACCTGCTGCCAAGGGCATGTTTATGCCTTGGCTGGAAAAGGGCCCATAGCCAGATGGGCAGGCCCTTTCCAGCACAGTAATCAGTGCTTATTTGGGCACCAGTTGCTAACAGAAGGCATTTATCTGAGCTGAGGTCTCTTCTGTTCCATCACAGTGATTACAGCCTGTCACTGAGGGACCTTGTGCTCTACCAGGCAGAGGCCTGGGCTCTCCTGACCTGTGTTTTCATCCCAGTAGCCAGACTGGGAACCAGATTTGCTGTAGCCTGGCCAGTGTATTCCACAGTGACTTCATCTGCTTCAGATAGTGATAGGGCCAGAACCTGAGTGGGTATAGAGACCAGTTGACTTGACATGGCCTGTGGGGGGTGAAGATAGGGGGTCCTGTCTCAGCAGGAGGGTGAGACTATGCCAGCCACTTATCCAGGAGGAGGTCAGAACAAGAGTGATGGAGAGGAGGAGGAAGATGCAGTGTGAGGTGTGGGGGAGGGGGTTACAGAGAGGGAGCCACAGACTCCCATGCTGGTGGGTGGGCAGAGCGGAGGGAGCCAGTAAGATGCAAGCCTCATAATGTCACGCTTCTTCACCGCTGCATGACAAGAGACTCGAATGACAGTCATTTCATTTCCCCTCTGCCCCTCCGTAAAACCAAGTAGTCTGAATAAAGAACAGTAGACACTCAAGTCTGTGTTGGGGGGACATTAGGAAAGGCAGTGGCTTTTGGGAGCCACAGATCTGAGACTTGTCTGATCTGCTTCTGCTACTGCTACTGCCTTACAGCAAGTTGACCAGAGGTGTCAGCTCCTTGAAGTTTCCAGATCAGTTTTCAGGCACGGAGGTATAATCTGGCTTATTAGGTATACGCATTCAAACTACCTGAAAGACTGATGGTTGGGTGTGCCCTGTGAGCGGGTTCTTCCGGTTGGGTCAGGGGTGCCAAATCCTGGTGCCCCTGGCTTTCATGCCAGGTTTGCTGTGATGTGCAAGGGAGTTATGGTGTGGTCCGTGGGCTGCCTTGTTGTCTGACTCTGGGCACTGGGCTGGGCTGGGCCAGTACTTCCAGCCCCCATTTCTGGTTCATAGTGTGGTTTCATCTTGGGCCTGAGCCTGCTGTCCCCACTGTCCCCATTACAGATTGAGATGGCTATTCTGCGGTTCCCTTACGAGTCCTGGGGGACCCCGTTCCAGCAGCTGAAGCAGGTGGTGGAGGAACCATCCCCTCAGCTCCCAGCAGACCGTTTCTCCCCCGAGTTTGTGGACTTCACTGCCCAGTGGTGAGTTTCTGGCTCTTCCTGGACCACAACCTTTTTCCTGTAGCAAATAGCCTGCTTCACAACAACCCCAGGTATCTAAGTGTGGAAGGCAGAAATATAGCATAAGGAAAATCTGACCAAACTGGTCGTTAGGGGAGGTTTTAGTGCAGTCCTTTTAGAAAAGGATGGATCCAGTAGGTAGGAAAAGAAAGAAAAGCATATGGAAGATACAGATACATAAACAAGTTTGCTTTTATTGATATCTAGAACTTTGTATCAAATTAAGGAACACATCCATAGAAGTTGTAGAAAAATCATGTTTAGGTACAAAGATGTGCAGAGCAACATCTATGTGTTTTTTTTAAAAACATGTATGTTTTGTGTTGTGGGCAAAGAGATACTTGGAGGAAAATTCATAGCTTTTATTTCTTCTACTAGAAAACAGGAAAAGCTGAAAACATTTTGAGCCCAGCAGATAAAAATCATTGGTCTGGTTGACCCCTTTTAGTTGGGGACTTTGCTGTCCCAGGACCAGTGACCAGGTGTCTCCTCTCTGATTAAGGATACCAAGTATATGATAGTTAGGCAGAGCATCTTAGGGTTCTCGTCAGGGAAGTTCTTTGTATCACTATGCAAGCAGAAAAACACTGAGACCCTATAAAGTGGGAGGCACTTGCCATAAGTTTGCATGTGTGGGTCCCCAGTCTACCTTGAGAGCTCCCCAGGTGGTCCAGCCCCTGCCTTCCTGAGCCCCAGGAGTGCACAGGCCCTACTGCTAGATGGGAGAGTCCAGCTTGCCAGGGCTCACCTGCTCCATGCCAACATCCTCAGCTGTCCTGTTTTCTCCTAGCCTAAGAAAGAACCCTGCGGAGCGCATGAATTACCTGGAGCTGATGGTGAGTGTGGATGGGAAGGGGTGGACTTTGCACTTGTTTGGGGTTGGGCAGCTGCTGGTGGTACTCACTGTGCACAGGGGTCAGCCCTGTCCTGGTCTTGCACTCGTGCATGTCAGTTATTAGTCACTTACCACCCTTGTGAAGGTGCACAGGTGATGTGGCAGGGCAGAGGGACGATGGTGGCATCAGGGAGGGATTCCGGGAGAGGGGCTTTTTGAGCCGAGTCTGGAAGAATGAATAACGGTCTTTGCCCATAGAGAGAAGAGTGGAGAATGTGTTCAGGTACAGAGCCCAGTGAGGGCAGAGGCCTGGCCATGTGGGGGAAAGCAAGGTTAGTGTAGTGTGGTAGAGGGCAGCCACAGGGGTTCAAGGAGGAGCCACAGTGCCCTGACGGTCATGGAGGCCTTCCTGGGGCGCTGGGACTCTAGGAAGGTAAGAAGGAGCTTGCCACGCAGGAGCAGCACTTAGGGAATGGGGTGGCTTGGGGGGAGGGGTGCCTCCCCCTTGTCTCACACAGTGACTGTGCCTTCTGTCCCTGCCAGGAGCACCCTTTCTTTACTTTGCACAAAACCAAGAAGACGGACATTGCTGCCTTTGTGAAGGAGATCCTGGGAGAGGACTCATAGGGGGCTGGTTTGGAACCCTACTCTGGCCCTCCAGAACCCCAAAGCTCTCTGTTGGGGCAGCACATGCCCACAGTCATAAGCTACTGCCATCCTGGCCCTGGGTGTTCCGGGAGGAATTGAGGGGGCTCCTCTCACTTGGCTCTGCAACTAGCCGTTTGCCCAAGTGCCAAAGAACCAGACCTTCAGGAGCTCCCAGCTGGGCCTGTGTGGGACTCATTAGTGCCTCTGACCCTGCTGCTCCAAGGACCCTCAGTCTCCACCCCAGACCCTGGACTCGGAGAGACCTGGATGCTTCTGCCAGATGCTGCTTCCTCTTGCAGAGAGGCAGCCAGTGCCCAAGTGGTCAAGGTCGCTGCCTCAGCCCAGCTCCGGATGTCACCAAGTTGTATATTTTTTATATCTCAACTCAATGGATTTTGCACACGCTGGACTAGGGTGGCCTCACCTCTATCCTGGCCTCAGTGTGGAGGACACAGTAAGGGGATGAGCCACGTGAATCCCTGCAAGACTTCCACAAGGGAGATGCCTTGAGCCTCCGAGGCCTTCACCCCAGCACGGCAGACAGGGCCTCCAAGGGGTGCACCAGTCACCTGGTCCCTGCCTGCCACTTCTAAGGGTGTCTGCTCACCTTTTTGTTTTTAATTTATCCTCTGTTGACTTTTTCTTTTGCTTTGTGGGGTTAGCTGTTTTTTTCTTGCATGGTTTGGAGCCAATCACTTTTCTTTCACTTCCTGGGATACCAGCAGGGGGAGACTTATCCCTGTGCCTAGACTGGGTGCCAGAGGCAAACCTCTGGTCTCTGCTCGGAGCGTGACTGGGAGCTGTTCCTTCACTCTTTTGAGAGTGACCAGCTTCACGGGGGATGTGGATTTGCTTTGGTGTTGTTTAAAAAAAAAGAAAGAAAAAAAATTGTTTTGCAGAAAGGCCAGTCAATCTTAGTCTTTTTCCCAGTTGGACAGATACCTTGTTGCTGTTTTAATTAAAAAAAAAAAGTGGGACAAAAGTTGCATGAGACTGGGTGGCAGTGGTGAATCCCACTCCTCAGAAAAGTGGGCTTCCGGGACAGCTGGAGGGTAGTGTGATTGGGGAGCTGGTCAGCTGACCCCCCAGGGCCTGCACTTGGCGGGCCCTTCTCCATGAGGACACGGAGGCTCCTGGAGGGCCGTGAGTAGGCATCTTGCTAGACGCTGGATGGAGCAGTGAACACACGCAGGCCCGGTCCCCTGGTGGGGACCCCAACTCACCATCATCAAAGAGTGATTGATGGCAGCCAGCAATATAGAGCGAAGGGCACACTGCAATAGCTGTGCCCAGGGTGCGCACGCACCTCATTGGTGGCGCTGTAGTCTTCCTCATGATGGACATGACCAGAGAGCCGAAGTAACTTGCCAAAGCTACATGGCTGTAAAACGGAGAAACTGAGGCTCATGGACAGGGAGCAGCACCCTAGAGAAGCTGTGAGGGCGGCTCACTGCAGGCCCCCTTGCTAGGGTCCAGCCTGGCTTTGTGATCCTAAAGTGTAGGCTGGGCCGCAAACCCTTCTCCGTCAGATTTAAGCAGAAGGGAACCTGTTTGTGTAAGCAGGAATGCGGGGCTTGGTTCACATCCTGAGGACTTAACATCACTCTGTGTTGGTTTTGCACTCGGGACAAGAAGAGAGACGCCCACCTCTTCCTCAGATCAGACTCAGAGCTCTACCTAAGTCCCGGGGGTGGCTCCTATTGTCTGCGAGGTGGTCGCCTGCTGGCCCCAAGCCAGTCAGGCTAGGAGAGGTACTGATAGGGTAGGAAAGTCTGCCCGTCATATTTCAAGGTGTGAGAGCTCTGTTCCAAGTGGCCCCAGGACCCCAGGGGTCTGTCCTCTGCCTTCATCCACCACTGTCCCACTGCTAGTTCTTAGTCTGCAACATCCCTGGGTATGGCACATAGGGGTTTCAAAGAGCTTTTTAAAAATTTTTTATTTTTTTTTTTTTCAAAGAGCTTTTGTCTGTCTCCCTCTATCTGTCCACTGTGAAGGCTGGTTTTCACTGTGGGGCCTTTGTACTCCTTACCCGCTACCTCTCCATTTTTCCTTGGCTAGCTCCATGTCACCTCAGGCCTTCCAGGACCACCCTAACTAGGGGTGCCCACCTGGCTCCGTTCATCTTGGACGGATCTGACCTGTCCCATATGTCCCTGGCGAAAAGCCTGCCAGCCCCTACCGCAGGCTCCACCTTTACTGAATGAGTAATGAATGCATGAATGAGGGAGAGAACAACTCCCACAACCTCTTGTGTGAAGACTAGGGCAGATTGGTCGCTCGAGGACTAGTTGAGTGAGTGTGCCTGTGCTCATGTGCGCGTCCCTCTGCCCCCTCCCAGGTTCCTCTCACAGGTCTTCCGTGGACCGATGCTAGGGGCGTGGCCACGGTTGCCTCGCCCACTGCCACCAGGAGGCGGCAGAGCCCTGACTTTGACCTCGTGCTTGCCTCGGAGGCCTGCCTGGCTTCTAAGCGCCTTGGTTCTGGAGTGGTGGGGACTTCGCGTGGACCTGCAGCCTTTTCCTGGGCTGAGCCCCCGGGCAGATTAGCAGCTGACCAGTTGGTGCACTCCACACCACCGCCCTGCACAGAGCTTGGCTCTAGCGCTGATGGAAGGTGACAGGGCCGAGGAGGCCTGGTGCATAGGTTCTCGTGGTGCACGGCTCTCCACGGCAGGCAGGTCACTACAGCTTCCAGAGAAATCTACAGTTTACAAAGCGCTCGGCAGCCTACCAAATGGGGCTTGCAAAGTAATTTACAGTTTGCAGATACCTTGCATACGGGGCTTGGAAGCACTTCCAAGTTTACAAAGTAGTTAACAGTTTGCTAAGCCCTGGCCGAATGAGACATCACTTCGTGGTTTATATTCCTCTACATCTTACTGCGAACACCAGCGGTTTTCAGCTTACCACTTATGGGATGCCTCAGTTTTTACAAAAGGTGTCCAAGAATGGGCAGGGGAAAGCTGGTGTGCAGATCACGTTAACATTTATAAAGCACAGGTGTGGGCCCTTGACAGTTTACACAACCCATGACCTTGGTGAAGGTTTCTTTCCCTCTCCGTGCGCCTAGCCCAAAGAGGCAGGCTCGGTACTTCCCTGCTGTCAGGCCCGGGGGGTGGGAGGCTTTGGCACAGGAATCTGTTTCTCCTCAGGCATCAGGGCCTGGACAGGAGTCCCTCCCAGCCCAAATTAATGTGTTTCTGGGCTGACAGATGACAGAAGCATGTGGACTTTTCTGTTTCGATGACAGTCGTAGAACCTTTGCATGAAGCAGTGGACAGGCCTGGTCAGGAGGGGGCCGCCTCTGAGACAGACTTTGCAAATTCCTTTTTGGAAGCCAGGGCAGGCAGCCTCCTCAGTGAATGTCAGCTTGCTCTCCTCAGAGCCCTGCTGTGGCTCCCACTCCTCCAGTCAAACTCTCCCAGTGCCCTACAGTGTCCCACAACATAGCCCTCCCCCCATTCTTCATTTCTATAGGCTCAAATACCCCAAGCATTGGTGTGCTCCACTCCGGGATGTTTGCACTAGCTGCTCTCTCCTCCCAGAACGCTCTCCCTTGAGAAGTGCTTCTTCCCAGAGACCGTCCTCAGAGAAGCCTCTCTGCCTTTATCCTTGCCCCAATTTCTTCTTACGTCTGCATTTTTGTTCATTCTCTGCCTCTGATTCTGCCCTGGGAGGGGGCCATTTTGCTCAGGACAGTGACAGAGGAAACCAGCAGACATGGAGAAGTTGACCCCCAGGGCCCAGGCTGAACCCAGGATGGTAGCTTCTTCCCACAGACACTGCCAGAACCATGACAGACTTTGGGCTACGCAGAGCCAGGCAGGCTGGCCAAGAGCCAGGCAGGCTGGCCAAGAGCCAGGCAGCCCTCAGGGCACTGGGTGGGCTCTGCATTCCGGAGAAGGAGAGTATGCGGAACGTGGGCAGTGGGCAGTGGGCAGCAGTGCGGCGGGAGACAAATGTCTGTACTGGCGTCCTTTGCACACTGGCTCCCCAGCTGTGTTCCTGAGGGTAAGGTCTCTAAGAGGCCTCTGTTGTTCACCTGGCTGTTGTGGACTTAAGCACTTCAGTACCAAAACAACATTCCTCTGCCTTTGGTTTTTAAACCCATGTGGGTAACTGGCCCAGCAGAAGGCCAGAGGGAACTCCCTCTACCATTTTACCTCAAGCTGCTTCCCGGGCTCCTTGGTGGGCAGGGTTACCTTACCTCTCAGCAAGGATAGGAGAGCATCTGGCCAAAGCTCCCTCTGATGCATGCATCCCTTCCAGCTCTGCCCCCACCAAGACCTGAGCTGCTGTTTGCTTGCCGGCCTGTTGGAGAACTCACTCCCACCAGGGCTTCCAGGAGGGACCTGAGATTCATATTCTTGGTCCCTCTTATCTTGCTTCCCAAGGCCTACAACGCAAGCCCTCATGTGTAAACTCTGGCATACTAAATGCTCATTTTACCACCTCTTGTGAAAGTTGCTTTGAATTCTTTGGGAGCCAGGTGGGAGGGTCTATATATATATATACACCGGCTGAACCAAGTTTAGTGGCGCTTGAGTGTCTCCTGCCCAACGCAGCTGGGTTCTCCTGTGGTTACAAAGGTTTAGTGGTGTTCTTGCCTTGCCCCAGACAGTGGCCGGGTCCCGCAAGAGCCCCCAAACCAGGTATCCTGTCCCTGGATGAAGCTTTGTTCCATTCCAAGTGGGCCACCTGCCACTGCAGCCACCTCCTCTGGCATTGCAGAAGCCGTGGGCTGCTCTATTTCTGTTCCTGACAGCCTTGTGGGGGACTTGGGCTGGGGGAAGCTTGGGGAGGTTTCAGCAGCTGCACTGTCTGGTTGGGAGTAGGAGAGCTGCTCTGTGTACCTAAGAAGTTCTTCCTTTCTCCAGCTCCCCAGTTGTCTATGGCTCCCTATTGCCCATGGCACCATGGGCAAAGACCAAATAAGAGCTCTCTGCATCAGGGTCTTGTCTGGTTTGTCCTCTGCAATGTCCACTATGTACCAGGCAGCACTGTAGCCCTGAGCATACCCTCAGCAGCCTGAGTAAGTGCCTTAGACTTGGCAGGTGCAGACTTACATATGCTCAAAACAGTATTTCTCACCTTTGAGCCATTATCATTCCCTGAGGAGAAACATCAAATTAAATTAGAATTAATTAATTAAAACTAAGCTTAGTTGTGATTAAGCGACTCAGGTTGGTGGATTAATTAAATTATTTAACTCTGAATTTGGAAGCTCCTGAGGTGGAGGAGATTGGTGGCCCTGAGGGGAAGAGTCTGAGGATGGATCACACAGGCTGGTTGGAGGCCAGGAGGCTTGATTGATCTCCAGCGTAAGGGAGCCCCCCAGGGACTGAGCAGAGGACAGGTGTGCTCTGATTTACATTAAGAGAAATGTAGCTGAGCACGTTGGCCACACGTGTAGTTCCAGTACTCACGAGGCTGAGGCAGGAGGATCATAAATTCAAGCCCAGCATGCAGAATTCATGACTTAGTGAGACCTTGTCTCAAACAATGAAAAGGGATGGGAGTGCAGCACATTCTGAAAGCCCTGGATTCAATACCCGGTGCTGAAAAACAAAAAGAAGAAAAGTAAAAAGAAAAACAAAACTGAGAACACCGAGGCCATTTCACTGAGATATGCCTGTCTGTGCCAGGTAGACAGCTTTTGCTTTGTGGCTTTATGAAGGTCTGGCCCAGCCGCCACCCAGCTCAGGTGGCCCTGTGGGTTCTCTCATCTCACCCTGTGTGATCTTGAAGATGTCTCATTTCTGCTCTCTGCAAACTGGGGAGCTAATGGTATCCCTCCTGGAAACTGCTAAGGTGGTCAAGGGTGGCCACACTCTTGCTGCTCAGTTCATACTCCTGTCTTGCAGGCCTCTGTCCTCCCTTGTCCCCTTGTGGCCAGGCCCCTGTTTGCTCTCCCCCAACAATTGCCTTCAGCGCTAAGTGTCCTCCGTGACACATGCCCATGACTGAGCTTGGCTTGCCCTAAAATGTTGGTCTCAGTAACTAAGGCAGCAGTCCTGGGACTCTAGTGCTCCCAGGCTATGTAGGCCAGTGAAGACCGGCCCAAATCTGGACCACAGCAAGGTCAGAGTCGGGCCGGGCACTTGGCAGAGCTCACTTGGTGCCCTGGGTCTGTGGGCACCCTTCGGCCAGTTGTCCTGATCCCCAGGCTCTGCTTGGCTGGATGTGAAGTGGACAACAGAAAATGACTATCCAACCTAGGGGAAGGTGGTTTCCTTGGCTTAACTGTGGGGCTTGCAGAATGGACAGGAGAATTTTTAAGTACCACTGGACTCCAGGGACCTGGGCATCCAAGAAAATCTGGTCAAGACTCTGTGGTAGTCTTGGCCCCAGGCATGAAGCTTTAGGGTCCCAAACCATAGCCTGCTCCCCTCTGCCCATGCAGTGGGAAATGGGACACTTCCCATCCAGGACTCAACACAGGGGACCCTTGCCAACTAGGAAGGGTTTTAGGTGCCAAATAGCTAATTCAACCAGCATGTATTCACTGTATTCTTCTTTTCTGCCAGCGAGCTCCTACTTATCCCTCAAAACTTACTCTCATTGGCCTTTTCTTTCTGACACCTTTTCTGGCCTCAATCTGGCCCACCATAGAAGCGACTTACCTGTAGCAGGTGCCTCGGTGTCTGGGTGTCTGGTTTACCTGGGACCGTCGCTCCTTGAAGGTGTAGCTGCTTGACTCTCCAGTCAGGGCAAATCTGCTCCCATGGTTCACTGGGGCTAATGCTGCTGGCTTGGAAACCAGGTCCTGGGGGCCGGGGCTCCAGGAGCATCTGCCAGCCGGGGTCCCTGCTGTCTCTGAAGCCTCCCTGCCCAGATGAACCCCTGCTGTCCCAAGGCAGTATGGTGACCACATACTTTGGTTGGCTCTTTCCTCTCATATCCCCCTTCTCTACTCCTTGTGGGTATTTCCTGGGGTTTTCCTGAGCCAGCACCATCCCCATGTCTCGGAGTTTAGTAGGAGAACCTGGCCAGACATTGCCTCTGAGGAATACGGTGTTAGTCTGCTGAGCTAAACAGGAAGTGCTTAGGAAATGATACCGGAAAGCATTTCTGGGATCCCCCTGCCTCCCTGGGCCACCCCCTCCATGCCAGCTCTCCTGATTCCTTTCCAAGTCTGGGATCTATTCCCCTAAGTTCTCTAACAGCTTCAGATTCAAAAATTTACATAAGATCAAGGCAAGATTACACCTGTAATCCTAGCACTTTGGGAGGCTGAGGCAGGAGGACTGCAAATTCAAGCCCTCTCTGGGAAATTTAGCAACTTAGTTGGAATTCATCTAAAAAAAAAAAAAAAAAACATGGAAAGGGGCTGGGCACGTAGCTCAGTGTAAAAGCCGCTGGTTTAACCTCCATTAGTGCAATCAATCAAGCAGTCAGTCAGTCAGTTAACATTTTAAAAATCAACAAGAATGTTTTGAGTCAAGAGCTGGAAAAGTTCCTACAATCACAATTCTGCTGATGTAGGTCTTGGGTGCTTTTCGTCTTGTGTTGCCTCTGTGTGTTTTCTTCCTCATAATTTATTTGTTGAAGAAACTGGGTTATTAGATTGTAGTTTTGCACACTCTGTGTTTCCTGTGAATCAATAAGCAGGTCTAGAGATTTCATTCAGATTCAGGTTGAACTTTTTTTCTTAATATATTGATTTTCCTTTGTTATAGTAAAACAAGATAAAAATGTGAAGAAAAGATCACTATTTCTTGGAGTGGAATGACATAATTATTTTATCATTAAACAAACTACCTATATTTAATATATTAGTTCACGTTGCTTGCACATATTTATTGGGGTGCAATGTGTATGCCTCTTCTATGTGTTGTAATTGTCAAATCAGGGTATTTAGCATTTTCATCTCTTTAAATATTATCATTTCTGTGTGTTGAGAATCTTCAAATTCTTCAACCATTCACCTGTTGATAAATATCTCATTTAATTCCATATGTTGGCTGCTGCGACTAATGTTGCAATAAATACAGGTGTGCAGATATTTCTTTCATATAATGATTTCATTCACTTGGACTGTATACCCATACTATATTGCTGGGTCATATGGTTTCTACTTTAAGATTTTTGAGAAACTTTCCCAATAGTTATGTTAACTCACATTTCACCAACAGTGTATAAGAGTTCCCCTTTCTCTGCATTTTTCATTTATTTGTTGGCCATTTGTGTATCTTCTTTTGAGAAATGTCTATTTACTGTACTTTAATTGGATTATATGAGTTTTTTTTTCCTGTTGAGTTGAATTCCTTATTCTGGCTATTAATTCCTTGTCAGACTGTTTGCAAATAATTTCTCCTATTCACTCTGCTGATTGTTTCCTTTGTTATTCACAAGTTCCTTAGTTTGACGTAATTACATTAATTTATTTACTTTTAACTTTTTGTCCTTTTGAGATAGGGTATGGAGTACAAGCTGGCCTTGAGCTCACTAAGTAGCCCAAACTCTAAGCAGTCGTCTTGCCTCAGCCTCCCAAGTGATGAGATTACAGACATGTACCTCAAACTCTAAGCAGTCGTCTTGCCTCAGCCTCCCAAGTGATGAGATTACAGACATTTACCACCACACCTGCCTTAGTTTTAAGCCTGCTCTTCTTTTTCTAAAAGTTTGAGGTTCAACATTAAGTTGTTTATATACGCTTGCTCTGTTTTCTTGCTGTGGGTATTCACTGCTGTAAATTTCCCTCTTAAGACTGTTTTCATTGTGTCCCATAAGTTCTGGTATGTTGCAAAGTCATTATCATCCAACTGTAAAAGCTGTCTAATTTCTTCTTTAATTTCATCTGTGACCCATTGGTTGTTCGATAGGGTACTATTTAATTCCCATGTGTTTATGAAGTTCTGTGGTTTCCCCTGGCATGGATTTCCAATTTCATTGCACTCTGGTCTGACAGTATGCATGGGATAATTTTAATTCCTTTGTATTTACTTGAGTATGTTCTATGAGCCAGGATATGGTCTGTTTTGGAGAATATCCCATGTGCAGCTGAGAAGAATGTGTATTATGATGTTGTGGGATGGAATACTCTATAGACATCTACCAGGTCCATTTGTTCAAAAGTCTGATTTAGTTCTACTATTTCATTATTGTTTTTTGTCTGTTGATCTGTCTTTTTGTGACAGTGGGGTACTGATGTCTCCCAATACAATTCTATTAAAGGCTTATTTGATTTTTCATGTCCGTTAGTAATTATTTTATATAGTTGGGTGCACTGGTATTTGTTGCATATATATGTGATTGTTATCTCTTCCTCTTGGATTTTTCCCTATACAAGGATGTAGTGACTTTTAAAAATCTCTCTTAATTAATCTAGGCTTGAAATTCACTTTGTCTGCAAATAGAATAGCTACCCATGATTTTTTCCTGGTTCCTGTCATATGGAGTATTGTTTTCCATCCATTGGCTTTCAGTCTATGAATTTCTTTTTGAATTAAATGTATTTATTGTATGCAGCATATTATTGGATCTTGTGTCTTGATCCATTCTGCCAGACTGTGTCTTTGACTGGTGAATTGGGACCATTAGCATTGATGGTTATAACTGAAATGTATTGATTTATTCTTGTCATGCTAATTTTCTGTTGTTGGCTCTCCTTTATTTTTTTCCTTCCTCTATTTGTTTATCTTCCCTTGCAGATTCCTTCTGTTGGGGTTCTTGTAGCTGTGGTCCTTATTATCTTTCTAGAGTTTCCCTCAGAACATTTTGGAATTCTAGTTTTGCAGGCATAAATTTCCTCAAATGTGCTTTGTCGTGAAAGTATCTTATTTCTTCATCAATTTTGAAAGATAGCTTTGCAGGATTCACTCTGGGTTGAAAGTTGTTTTTCTTTAGAACTTTGAGTACTTCTTTCTAGGCTCTCTTTGATTGAGAGTTTGTGCTGAGAAGTCAGCTGTGATTCTGATGGGTTTTTCTTTATAGGTGATTTTTTTCTTTTTCTCTAACAGCTTTTGGGATTCTATTGTGTTGAATTTCTGGAATAGTGACTATGATATACCTGGCTATAGATTTTTTTGATCATTGCTAGTTGGAGTTCTGTATGCTTCTTTTATCTGTTTGTCAAATTCTTTTTCACTACCAGGAAAGTTTTCTGTCATGATATCTGTGAACATTTTTTAGTGTCATTTGTGGTATCTCTTGCTTGTTCATTGACTCCAATTAATCTTGTTATTTTCTTTGTCTCATCTAGTAGCTGCTGTATTGATTTCTCATGGTCCTTTGCTACTTTCATTTTCTGGTCTCTAACTGCTAGTCTTTAATATGTGAGATCCTATCTTCACATTGGCCTAATCTGCTTCAAATACTTTCAGTGGAGTTCTTTTCTCCTGGATATCTGTTTGAATCTGCTTTATGGATTCCATTTGTTTCCTATGTGGAGCTTCCGTAATTTGCTTATGCTCATCTATTTTTTCTATGTCTGCTCTAACGTCACTAATCAAGGTGTGTATTTTGGTAATCTCTGTAGTTATCTGAGATATTATTTCTGATTTCACTTTTTCCAGAGCCTCATTCAATTGCTTGTTGTTTCCACCTCAGAGAGACCTGGTGAGGGGCTTTCAGATTGTTCTACCTCATTGCCCCCTGGATTTGCTTTTGGTGAACTGCATGGCTAGGGTTGCATTTTGCTTAAGTGTCTTCTCATTTTATTTCCTCTCTGTCTCTCTGTCTCTCTGTCTCCTTCTCTCTCTTTTTAGTTTAATTCCTGGGGTGATGCTTATAAATTGCCTATGGTGGGTTGCTTTATTGGTAGTATTTAAGACCCTTAGGTGATGGTTACTTCTATGAGGTATTGTCCAGGTGTAACTGGTTTTTGGGTTTTGAGTCTGTTAGAAGATCTTATATTTTTAGTTTGTGGGAAATAAGAAGTTGTTGCTTGTTTGGCCTGGTCCCTGGTTCTTTGGCATTGTGCCACAGTATTTTCTGTGAGCCTTAGTTAATCTCAGTCATGGATTATCAGGACCAACAACTGTTTAGAACAATTATGTCACTTTTGGCTATAGTGGTACCAATAACATCAAACACAGCCTAGAAAACAACAAACAGATAATCCTTAATTTGTAACTTTTAATGGTATGAACTAGATTTGTGATTATATAACAAAATATAAAGCAAACCAGATAATTATATGCAATAAATAATTCTGTAATGTGTCAATTTTGCCTTCAGGGTTAAAATTTAAAATGGATTAAGGAGAAAATAGAGAAGTGGAAGAAGAGAAAGAGATTAGAAGTAAGGTTGGAGGACAAAGAGGGATAATGCCAACTTGGAGAAACTGGTGCAGAAGACTGAAGGAAAAGAGAGATGGAAGAGATAAAAAGAAGAATAGAACAGAATCACACCCACATAGAGGTTAGGAACCACTTTCACACTCATATATAAAGAATGAAGGAGAAAAAGAAAAGAAACAAGACAAACAAAACAAAACAAAGAATCCCCAAAGCAAAACAAAGTAAAAAAATGAAAACAAAAAAGAAAAACAAGAAGTCCACTTCTGGGATCCTCTCTGGTTTTACCAGTAGACAGCCTGTGGAGACAGAGTCCCAAATTGTGCCTCTCTATCCCAGCAAGCCCGTAGTTGCTTCATGGTGGAGTAGTGGATAACTTTAGCAGGCCTGCCCTGAGACCAGACTCCTTAGGTTCTCCTCAGTCCAAGCAATTTCCACAGGTCTGTGCCCAGCTGGGAGCTGCTAGAGGAAGCCAGTAGAAGTTCTGGGTTCTGGGCTTATCTGGTCCATCTCCAAAATGGTTCCTGGCTAATCACTCTTTCCCTACAGGAGGTGCAGCCTTTTTGGGGCTGTGGGGGACTGGTAAGGGGCTGCGGAGAAACAACTCCAGAGATCAGGCTGATGGCGCAAATCCAATTTTATTAAGGAAGTACAGGAGTATATATAGGCTGAAGAGGAAGGGTGGAAGTGAGCTCAGAGGAAGGGTAGGATTGAGCTTCAGGAAGGGCAGAAGTAGGTTTAGGGAAGGTGGGGATGCACTGCGGGGCGGGCTTTGAGTGGGGTGGCCCTGGCAGGGATGCTCTACTTGGTGTGCTGAGGAACTGGGGAGTCTGAGTGTGCTCAGACTCTCTTCTGCCAGGGCAACCAGCCAGACCTCAGGACCTTGACCTCCCACAAGGAGGACTAAGTCCTTTGCACTCACTGCCAGCCATCGCAGTCCTCCATGTCCATCACTGAAGCAAGTCCTCTGTCATTTTCTTTTGATTTGTGAATTGAGACCATTAACATTGATGGTTATAACTAATTTGTATTGACTTATTCTTGTCATGTTATTTTCCTATCATTGGTTCTTTTTATCTCCCCTTCCCTCATTTAATTGCTTGCCTTGTCTGGTGCATCATTCTGTTGGGGTTCATGGAGTTGTAGTCCTTGTTATTGCTTTCAAGAATGTCTTTCACAACATTTTTGAGTGCTGGTTTGGTGTTCATGAGTTTCTTCATGTGTTCTTTGTCATGGAAGTATTTTATTTCTCCAGCAATTTTGAAAGATAGTTTTGCAGGGTACATCAATCTGAGGTGGTGATTGTTTTGTTTTAGGGTTTGAAATACTTCATTCCAAGCTCTCCTTGACC
>PVJX010033246.1:0-19830 GCA_004027295.1 Dolichotis patagonum
ATCCCTTTGTTTCTGTCTCTCTCTCTCCTTCCTTTTTCTCTTTTTGTTGTTTGCTTAGAGGTGGCTTACTCTAGACTGTGTGATTGCTTCCCAGCACAGTGCCACAGTTACGGGTGCTGGGATTATGGAAGGGTTATTACTAGTTCAAGTCACTGAATGGATTGGCAGCTGCCTGATCCTAGAAAGCTGGACACAATATAATGTCAGAATGAGGCTTCACTGGCTCTCCCCTGCTGATTTTGCTGTCTACATGATTTGCTCTCCTCACTGAAGCCACCCGGCCTTGGAGCCAGCTGGTTATGGACTAAGACCACTACAACATAGGACCTAACAGCCTTTCTTCTTTTAACTGGGAGTGTCATGTATTTAATCTCCACGATGAAAAAAATAACTAAGATACACTCTTTAAATTATAAACGTACTATAGTGATGTTTTGTATCTTCTCTGTCTGCATCTCTTGTTTCTGTTGTCTTGTTTTTTATGATTCCTGTTGTACAAGCTCTATGTATTTATTGAGGAATAGAGGAGAATCGTGTCTTCCAACAGTCTCCACTCTGCTGCCCATCTACCTTCTTCACTGTGGTTCTAGTAGATTCTGTCCATTTCTGTGGGAATTCCCCACCTCTACGTCAAGCAATGTGAGAACTCGTCTTGTGGTTTTCCCATTGCCTTAATTTTTGTGACCTCACCAGGCAGCCTGTCAGGCCATCTCCCTTGTGCTCTGTTTGACGGGCCTTTCTAATATGATGGGCTGCAGAGGAAGCACCCTTAGCCTCCCCATTCCTCTGAGCTGCAGAACTAAACTCCATCATGCACATTTCTTTTTCTGTTGCTGTGCCATTGGTGGTTGTTTAGTTGTGTGTGTGTTTTTATTTGATTTGTTTTATTTTTGCTACCAAATTCATTGAGCTACAACTGTTATGGTGTGAATGCCACCCTATTTCGGCCTTAGGAAATTCAGCAGGTGTATACACACACCTGGTTGTAGGAAAATCGGGATCAGACTGGGCACTGTCTTTCAAGAAAGGGAAAACCTCAAAATCCCTAAGGAGAAGCAGTACTGACCTAATGCATGGAAGGTTCAGACTGGTGAACCTTGGAATGCAGAAGTCAAGTGCTGTTACTGCTGTGTGGTGTGTTTGCTGTCATAACCAGCATCCCTCCAGACACAGGGCAGTGTGTCATGCTGCATCTCTTACAGGGAGCCAGAAAAATCTACACCAAGCAGCAAGCTGTTTAGTCACAGGATTCCCAGGCTGTGGGTGCACGGTCAAAGCTCGCTGCTTCCAATGGAGCCAGTTCTCCTTGGTCACCTCAGTCTCAGGTCCCCCCAACACGTCAGCTGCCTTCTCTCCTATGCTTTCCTTGTTTTGAAGAGTGGCACCAGCCTGGACAGTGCTGGCAAGAGGCTCCTGCCAATGGGAAGGGAAGATAGAGATATAACCTCTATTCAGTGACTGTCTTCAAATATTATTGTGCTAGTATCCAACTCAAGAAGATCAAGGCAACTGACCTACAGTTATTAAACAGTAAACTCTTGGAAGAGCTTGAGGACTTTTCTTGGCTGTCAGTGTTGATCATGGAGGCAGTGTACATTGTGACATTACTCAGGCCTGAAGCCCTGGGAGGGTAGATTCAGGGAAAGTGAGGACTATGACTGTGTGGAGGATATCCAAATGGATATAACAAATGAAGAAAGGGTCTGCTAGTGTTTGAATGGTAGAGGACCATCTCATTCCCCTTGCTCAGGGTTAGCAGTCTACAATGGTCACACGGCTAAGAAAACAGGCTGGATGAATTGTGGGAGTGGGGACTTGTGGTGTCATTGTAAGTGGTTTAAAGTAGATCCTCACAAGAACGCAACAGCTACAATTTGTTAAGCTAAAATTCCCTTTTCTTCTAGAAAGAGTTCTTGGGTAAAATTGGGCTGGAAATTCTCCAGTCTTTTCACGTGTCACCTACTATGGACAGATGTTTCAGATACGATATCAATGTCATTTCCATGAGAGGTTCTTGTTCCTCACTCTTTTGCAATTGTGCGTCCTTCACTTCAGAGCAACCTCCTAAGTAGGGGACAATTTTCTTCTAACTTTGGATTCGTGGCCAGTTTCCTAAAATGTGAGCTCGTCCTGCAATGCACATGACTGCACATGACTGTGACATTATGCACAGGAAAATATTTACATTCATGTAAATTCACAAACCAGAGCCTTGAGAACGAGGCTGAGTTTATTTTATTTTATGATCAACAATCAAGTACATAGCACATACTAAAGGAATTTCAAGTTTTAGTGAGATTCACTCAGAGCTGACATTTGCTTTCCCTTGGTTCTTGGTGTATGTTCCTGTCTCAAGTGCACATTCACAGCGGGCTTTGAGATTTGTCTCCTCATAAACACCTGCACTGCACATGTGTTATGTGTACATTTGCTAGGAAATCATTCCACTAGAATCTTACAAAAATGCCAAGAAGCTCCCACACTCTATCCTAATTTACCTGGCAAGAGGAGTAGATCATGGTGAAAGTGAAATTATTTGTCACCTATTTGGGTGGTTTGTTTTGTTGTTCTGTTAGTTTGTTTATTTGTTTTTTTTTGTTGTTGTTTCTCGGGAACATAATCCAGGATCTACACATCATAGTCCAAAGTAACCATTTATGCAAAAAGCCTGCAGTATTAGAGAGTTTCCGGGATGAGCAAAAGGGCAGGCAGGGCCTTGTCCAGGACATGGTGGAGGGCAGGTGATTCTGGCTAGTTCCCCTGGGAGTAGGGTGACCCATTGCTTGCTCAGTTTTACATTCTGAATTCATCCCAAAATTCAGTGCCTGAAGGCCTTTCTTCACCTTGGAAGATATTTTTGTTCTGGTATAGAGAAATAAATTCAAAACACAGCTTGTCTTAAGTCTGAAGGTGTGGGAATAGAGTGGCCTCTAGATAATCTCACAGTGATAGTCTAGATCATGACCCTGTCACTTACTACAAAGGGATCCTAAGAAGTTCTCAAGGTTGGTAGATCACAGTGTCTTTATCAACAAAAATATCACTAGACACTTTTCTGGTTGTAGAGACCAGGAGAATGGAACACATATATTAAAAGCTATGGCAAAGTTTGTGACATACTATACATTCAATATTTTTTGACACACAGATCACTGTAGTATGACCTGAACCTCAGATGCTATCATTATTTTTCTGGAAAATTTGCTTGGATACTTCCCTGGGGAACCTCAGCTCACAAGGGAACTGAAGAAAAAGCAGAGGAAAATCATTGCCCCAATATGTTCTTTCTAATGGTATGTGTTACTGACTTAGGTGCTGGGGAGTTTGTCCCTGATGAGTAGAATACTGATGAAGTGAGAGCATTGCACTTATAAAGAAGTTGTAATTTTGTTTTGGGTATCTTCTCTTGTTCAGTCTTAGGAAAGCAGTCATATGCTGTGTACTGCTCATATATCAAGAACTGTTTTTGGGTAACTTTTGATGAGATTCTAAGATGCAAGTGTCAGCTTAGAAGTCAGGTAAAGTTATCCTTACTCTTCTGTGGCTGTGGCCTTTGAGAGATCTGGAGGCAGAGGCACTCAGATAGCCCAAATTAAAATTCCTGACTCATATAAATGATGAAATAATACACATTTTTAAAATTTTAAGTTGCTTTTGTTTTAGGCCATTTGTTATGCATCAATGGATAACCAATATAGAAATAAATTCATATAAAGAGCAATATACATGTTCAATAGATATTTTTAAACAGTTTAGCTAATGAAATGCAAATGAAAATCTAGAGATGTGTTTTAGATGAAAAAGACAAGTGTAGCACAATTTGGGTAATGTCATTCTAGTATTTTAAATGATTTTTTTATATCTGTGACTATAAAATAATACTTCATCTATCACAAAACACATCTGGAAAATATGAAAAATTCTGGAGTACTGCACACTTTTAGAGCAGAGTGGTGAATAGCAGGGAGACTGTTAATTAAATTTATTATATGTAATTTCATTTTATAAATGCAAGTTTCTATATTTCCAGAAATTTTATGCATAAACAAATGCATTAATATGCAAATTTTTATAAAGAAATTAGATTTAAACATAAATAAATAATATACTTAAGTTTTTGTGTTACAAATATTTGTAAAGAATATCATTTAAATGGGAAGTAAGCCAATCAAAGTTTTGACAATGCACCTGTATATGTGAGATATATCTGTGTGTGTTTCTGTTACTGAATCTTGATTTTATCTGGGTACTTCTATGTCAGATATTCTATCACCATAAATATTCATGGGCAGTGGAGCCATTTTGATTAGGGTTATACTAATAAATGTCACTTTTAGGCAAACTATGTAACTTCATTCTCCCTAATTTTCTTTATCTGTAAAAGAAAGATTAACCACATCAGTGGTTCAGTGATAAGAATTAGAGGTGGTTTCTTGACCTAAAACAGTTGCTAGCTAAGTTTATTTTTCATTTTAAAAACTTTTTATTAGGGTCATGCATGGACCACTTTTGGATTGGATCAGACCTCAGCCTCTGTCCATGAGTCAGTACCATTCATGGACCAGGGGTAGAGAGAACAAAGCCACACGAGCACGCAAGCCCAGTCTGGGAACCAACACCATGTGCGGTCCACTGTCAGACAGGAAGAGACAGACCTGGCAAACAAGTAGTACCCCCTCCCCCGGCATAAGCAACAGTTTTATCCAGAGAAACACATGCTGTGATGATAGCTATGGAGGTGAAATACAATTGGATGCTTGCGGTGATTTGGTGTTCCACTAACATTGCATGTTGATGGCCAGTGGTCTGATCAAAGGTTCAGAGGATAGTGTACACAGTGTTACATCTGGGGGAGCTCCTTCTGAGGGTTGCAGCTATTGTCGATTGCCTATGGTCTTGTTTTAAAAGTCCTATGTTGTTTGAATTGTTTTGTTGGGTTGGGTTTTATTCTCTTTTGTTTTGTTTGATTATGTCAAATACAATGGCAAGAGCAACTATTTCAAAGATAGCAAGATATAGTAGCAATTTTGGATTTACTAGAGGCTGGTTTTGAATTCCTTTATTGAACTCACTGTTTTGTTTTTATTGTTTCTATTCTATTCTGTTATGTTTGATTTTTACTATGAAGTTATCTGCAGCTATTTTGAAGACATCAAAAGTCATTATGGTAACTATTGTTGATTTTATAATGTTTGCAAGTCCTGTATCTTTTACACTGGTTTGCTTTGATTGGCTTTATTTTGTGTTATCGTCTTTAAAATAAACAAAAACATTTTATTGGTATATATTTGCCATACATAATGAATATATTCATTGTGTGGTATTGGTTCATACATATAATGCGTCTTGATCCTTTTTACTTTCACTTTTCCTCCTTCACTCTCCTGTCTCTGCATCCTCAGATCTTCTTTGCATCTCCACAAAGTGTATCACCCTGTTTCCTATCGTTTTACTTTCATTTTGTTCTTTAAATTATATTTTTTCTTTTTTCATATAAGAGAAACTATACAATACTTAATCTTTCCTACCTGATTTATTGCCTTATCATTATGGACTCAAAGTACATCCATTTTGCTACAAATGACTCAAATGATCTGTTCTTCTTTATGGTTATCCATTCATCTATTGATGCATATATAGCCTGCTTCCATAATTTAACCTTCTTGAACTGTGCTGGTGTGAACATAAGTATGCATGTAGGCATGTAATATAATGCTTTAAACTCTTTCATTAAGATATCCTGAAGAAGTATAACTGGGTCAAATGGAATATCTATTTTTGATTTTTTGAGAAATCAATATACTGATTTCTGTAGTGATAGCACTCTTCTACATTTCCAGCAACAATGGAGAAGAACTCATTTTCCTCTACAAGCTTGCCAGAATTTGTTGTTTTTTGAGATCTTCATGGTAAACAGTCCCATTCAAGTAACATGGAATCTCAGTGTTGTTTTGACTTACATTTCTCTAATTGCTAAAAATACTGAACTTCTCCCCATGCACCTATTGACCATTTGTACATCTTTTGGCAATTGTCTATTTGTACTGCCCAATTTGTATTTGGGTCTTTTATTTTGGGGCATTTAACTTTTTAAGTTGTTTACATATTCTTGAAGTTAGTCTTCTGTCTGTGGAATGGCTAACAATTTTTTCCCCATTCTGTAGGTTGACTCTTCATATTGTTGTGCCAGGAAGCTTCCTAATTTGACATAGTTCCATTTGTTGTTTGCTGTCATTTCTTGTTCAGTTGGGGTTATGTTCAGAAAGTTCTTTACTATGTCTATGTCTAAAGAGCTTTCCTATTTTATCTTACAGTAGACTTAGTTTTTTTGTTCAATATAGGTATTTTATTCACTTTTTTGATTTTAGTACATGGTGATACACATGGATCTAAATTCATTTTACTATATGTGGATAACCAGCTTTCCTAGCATCATTTGTTAAAGGTTCCTCCAGTGGTTTTTGGACACACTGTGGAGGATCAAATGGTTGAATGTGCCTGGAATTTGTTCTGCATTCTCAATTCTGTTATTGATTCAGATACATGTTTTTGTGCCAGTGCCATGTTGTTTCTATCATTGTAGCTTTGTAATGTAACTTGGAATCCAGGATTGTGATTTTTTTGTTTTGCTTTTGCTGTTTTTCAAGGATTGCTTTCATAAGTGTGGGTATTTTTTTAATTTTAAAAGCAAATAAAGGATAAAAATTATACAGTTTTAGTATTTTCATTTGTATGGACATTAGTATTTTAACAAGCACTAAATATTATGATGTAGGTGGTTGCATATTGGTATTTTAAAATATTTAATATGTAACTACTAGGGAAAAATTCAAATTATAAAGTTATGTAAAGAGGATATTTTGGTCTTTTTCTGAAACGGGATCTCACTACACAGTTCAAGATGGTCTCAAGCTCACTTTGTAGCCTAGGCTGGTCTCAAATTTGCAATGCACCTCCTGCCTCAGCCTCCCAAGTGCTGGGATTACAGATGTGAGCTGCCATGTCTGGTTAAAGAGGATATTTTGAAATAAATACCACGACTGCATTTTTAGAGAAAAAATAACAGAAAATTTAAATATGAGTATTTGTCATTTGTGAACTCATTAAATGCTTTGCTGTTGAAAGCAAATTAAAAATGATATAATGCTATTTGATCAGATTTCAATGAATGTAAATAAAATAAAATTTATAACCTTAAGGGAGGATATAAGGAATTGTACAATGTAGTATGGTTGCTAATTGCACTTGAGATGGTAAAATATAAGCCTAAAATGAATGTGAAAAATCAAATAGGTAGCTTTAGAGCAACTACTGAAATATTGTGTAAAGATATTTAGTAAAATCAAAAGAAATATATTAAAATTGAGTATGAAATAATGTTCAAATGCAAAAAAAGAAAATAGAGAAAGAAGACCCAGAAAGGAGAAACAGAAAATAAATACAGTAATAAAGTAGTAAATCTGAATCCAAATACTACAAAATAACAAATATAAATGAATGGTACAATGGCATCAAATGAATGACAGTGATTATTTTGTATCAATTATGGAGAAATGAGCTTTGAAGTCCGAAAAATTTTGGATTGGTTTACTTTTTTGTTCTGATTTTTCTTTGCATTTGCAGTACTGTAATCTGATGCATACACCCTGGTACTTCAGTAAAGAACAAATGGAAGATTCCTATGTCTTCTTGGTGGATTGACTCTTTTATAATTACATACTATTTCTATGCCTGGTAATTTACTTCACACTGAAGTCTATTTACTCTGTTGAAAATACACTTATTATTCTTTTTTTTTTTTTACAAAGTTACCTGCTTTATATTTTTCCTTTACTTTACTGTCAACCAACAAATAACACTGAAGTGAATTTCTTGTAGACAGCATTGGGTCAAGATTTTGTCTGTAAGACCTTTCTGCCAGTCTTTGCTTTTTAATTGGTGTATTTAGATTATTCATATTTAATAAATTATTGAAATATAATGGCTTAAGTCCGTTATTTTACTTTTTCTTTTACATTTTCCCTTGTCTGTTCATTTCCTTGCTTTTCCTCTTGCTTTCCTATAGGTTATTTGAACAAATTTTTAGAACCATTTTTGTTTATCTTTAGTGCTTTTTTGTATCTATTTGTGTTGACATTTTTGATAATGGTATATCAAAATATTTTATATATGTATCATTGTCTTTTGTTGACATTTTGCCAACATAAAATGTAAAAACTTTATCACACTTTAAAATATTTAAATATGCTCTTAAAATATCATGCTTCAAATTGTCAAAATATTTTTATATATGTATCATTGTCTATTGCTGGCATTTTTCAGTCATAAAGTATAGAAAATTTATGATGATATAAGTCTCTTTATTTGCACTGTTTACATATTATTTTCTTAAATACTTTCTCTACATGTACTGGGATCCATATCATACAATTTTATATATTTTTGCTACATCTCACAAGCATAATTTATACATCTCAAGGAAAGAATTAAATATACCTTTTTGTTTTCACATTTTCTTCTTGCTTCCTATTTAAAATATTTTTATTAATTTTTTTCTAAGAGCACCAATTAACCATTTGGGGGGGTACATTGTTTCAGACCATGTTATGATTTAAAACAAGAATGATCCCAAAACTCCTATGAGCTCAGAAGTGCTGTTTTGGGGAGGTTGTTGAATCGTGGAAGATGCTGGACTCATTGGTGAATTCTTTCACTGGTGAGTTCAGTGACTGAGTATGCTATTAGGAAGTGGGTAACTAATCTGGTACTGCAAGGATGAGGACTCACTCTCAAGATATAGCATTAATCTCTTCATGGAAGTGGCTTCTTTATGCCCCCAAAACCACTTAAGGGCCCTACCACCTCTCATTGGCCAAGCCTCCATGTGACTTTTGGTGAGAGTAAACCATAGCAGTATCCAACAATTCAGCACAATTCTGACTCTAGCAATCCATATTTAGCATCAGTCTGCACAGGTTTAACAACTCAGTCCTGTCACCAAATGAGGTCTTAAAGATGTGATGGAGATTTCAGTTTACTCCACCTATAGGGTAGGTTGTAGGTTTTCTGACTTCTGTCAGACAACATCGACAATAGACACAAAAATGTTTATTAGGCAAAATCTATAAAAAGCACACACTCAGAGATAATAGAGTGAATGCAGTTGAGAGTTGCATTATAGTCTGAGATTGGAGGATTTTTAGATGGTCTTGAGGGTGCCTTCAAATTGGGTGATCTAATGTGTGTATTCATATTTTCTATCAGGTTATTCTTTTAGTGCGCTATGGTAGAATGCAAGCTGTTTACTCATGTATGAAGCTGGAATATATTGCCTATAAATACTGCTGCTTTTGTGAAAATGGAAGACCGTGGGAGAAAGGGCAACTTACAGATGAAAAGCATGGGTCTAAAGCCCAATGCACAGACATACTGTATTTTTAAGACCCTTAAAAATTTTGGGGGTGAAACTTTTTTACCCTTCTTGAAAAGGCAAAAGTATTATGTAACTTTTTGGGTCATGAAGCTAAAGTTTTTAAGAGCACAATTTTAAACTTACAAATTCCCTTGTCATCTTTCTACCTATCTTTATTTCTTCTATTCTGCCTGAAGTGTTGGATGATCCTCCCATTCCATCTACCAACTGCAAGTCCAGAGCCACCTGTACTTCCTTGTGATCAAATGACTGACCATGGGATTCTCGTGATCCCTTAGTAATGTCCAACAGTTTGCTACAGTGTCTCATAGAACTCAAGACGATGTTTTAATTATACTCATCTATTTATTATAAAGGATATAGCTGAGATACATCTAAATGAAAAAGATACATTGAGTAAGATATAGATGCAAAGTGGTAATGAGCTTTTTCTATGTGTGTTGGATATATTACCTTCCCAGCAAACTGAATGTATTGATCAAGTCTGCAGCTTATTAGACTACATTTTAAGGAGTTTCCATGGCAATTCCAGTGCTTGGGCATGGTTGTCACACTGTTGACTATTGAGTAATTGACTATTTCTCTACTTCCACTCCTTTCAGAAGGTCCAGGAACAGGACTGAGAGTTCTAAACCTTTTAATCACACAGGTAGTTCCTCTGACAACTGGCTTCCATATTGAAGCTATTTAGGACCCACTAAAAGTCACTTTATTATCATTTAGGAAATCCAGAAGGATTTAGAAGCTCAGTATTGGGAGCCAAGTACAATTAGCAAACATATTTCTTATCATATCACCTAATGGTTATGATATTTATTATACTTTTCACGCATTGTACAGTGTGTTATTTATTATATAGCATTTATTTATTATGAATCTATATCTATATTTATTTTATTGCTGGAAATGTTTAATTTTGCATTATGAAGTAAAGTGCCTATTAAATAACAAATTAAGTCACATTTAATTTTCAAACAAAGTTGATGTTAAACATTTAACTTGCAAAACATTTTTGTTGACATTTGGTGTGCATCAAGGGGACTGCAGTGGTAGTAATTTCATGAAATTCAAAATCTATAAACATGCTGAAGAATTTACATATATTTCATAAGATAGTAACTACTTTAAGATGGATGTGTCAGCTTGTAATATGTAAATGAAATGGTGCTGATCTCTCATTTTGTGAATGGAACTTCTGATTTAGTTAAAATTGTATTTACTCTAAATATTGTATACTAATTTTCAATTCTAAGCTTTTGTAGGCATATTTAAAGATAAGAGAGATAGGGCTGGGGATTTAGCTCAGTGGCACAAGCGCCTGCCTGGTGAGTGTGAGGTCGTGAGTTCAAAACCCCGTACCAAATTAAAAAAAAAAAGAGATAGATATTAGACTCTACTAACAAAGAATATATCAATTATCGATGGCAAATTAATATCATTAGAAGATTTAAAATATAATCATCTAGCAGTGATTTGATAATATTTTCATCAAATTCATAAAATAATAATTTCACAGAAGTTTATACTAATGCTCAACCTTGTTATGAATAGCACTATGAATTCAGTTAAAAAACTCAATCTTACTGTACAGATAAAATTATGTTATGTGGTGATGATATGAATACAGTTTGTTGAAACAAGACACTGTAGGGAGATAAATGTTTTATTAAATAAAGAGCAATATAATAGAACTAAAATCAGAATTGTTTCTACTGCACACATAATTCATAGTTGTTCACAATTCTCAGCCTTGCCAATGATTTTTCTTCTCCACACTACTCCCTCCTCAGATCTCAAGCTTTCCTTGCCAGCTATCTGTTGAACATCACTGGCTGAATGGCTTTTAGGAACCTGAAAGTCTCTGTACCCCAAACTGATTTCACCAAGTTCCTACTGGCCTTTTTACACACTTGAAACTCACCCTCTTACATAAGACCTGTTTTCAGGAAACAGAAGGTGAGACAGCTAAGGTAGAAAACAATAAAACATGTTTTAAAGTGTACCTCAGATGAACAGATTCATAACCCTGTTTCAAAGCATACTCTTTTGAGTTTCCTTTGTATTATCCTCTTTTTTCTTCCCTTCACTACTTCCCTTCTCTTCTTTTGTCGTGCATTTTCTTTGGAGTCATCCAACCCCAAATCTAGAAAACCACCAATATTTTAGTTTACACAGTGCAATGTCAATATAGCTATCAATCTATATATACATATATATTCACACACAGGTGCACATATATACATATGCAAACACACCGATATATGCTCATATGTGTGGATTTTCTCTGTACATATATGTATGGTATATGTGTGCATAACGTATTTGTGTCTATAAATACAAGAAACCACTTTGTATTTCAATTTATCAAAAACATCTTGTTTGTACAATTATGAATTATGTGTGCAGCAGTAACAATTCTGATTTTAGTTCTATTATTTAATAAAACATTTATCTCCCTACAGTGTCTTGTTTCAACAAACTGTATTCAAATCATCACCACATAACATAGATAGATATAGTTTTTTTTTTTTAAATCGGTACCAGGGATCGAACTCACAACCACGTGCTTGCAAGGCAGGTGTTTATGCTGCTGAGCTAAATCCCTGGCTATAACATATAATTTTATCTGTACAGTAATGCTGAGTGTTTAAACTGAATTCATAGTGCTTTCGTAACAAGGCTGAACACTGTGAACCCAAGAAGCTGAGGATAAAAACCCCGGGAACACTGCTTCTTATGGTATCTGCTCAGGTTCCTGGAAGACACCACCACCAAGATCAGGAGTTACACAGAGCTGGGTTTGAAAGTGGTTATGAGATTTAAAAGCTGAGCGCTCTTGGCAACTGTGGGGCATCATCCTGGACCTGCTGTCACAGGCACCTGAGAGGGATGCTGACGGAAGGTGCTGTGAGATGCTAAAGCATCTGGGGTAAAGAAGCCTTATGTTCCTCCTCTGCTTGGTGATCCCACTCCCCTTTGTGATACCCCAACCACTCTCAGGTCCCCAGGTCCCACAGGAGAGGTGGAAGACTGAGGTGGGTGTGGGGGATATCAAGATCCGGTGACGCAAAACTCACGTGACTCGTCTGGCGACTACGTGGGAACAGCCCCAGCTCCCGCCAGCCCTGCAGTTTGGTCTGGAACCGGCGCCCATTCAGAACCAGTTCCTTGAGCTGCCTGGGCTACTGGGAGCCTGAGGAGGCACAGGCTTGTCCTCGGTTTTTGCAGGTTAGTGTGAAGGCTGCGGGCGCTGCCAGCCGACCCTGAGCAGAAGTGGAGGTGGTGAGGCGCAGCATCCTACAACAACTGGGAGGGGGCGGTGAGCCCAGTTAGCCAGATAGGCTAGGAGAAGGCGTAATTTGAGATGGAGAGGAAAA
This sequence comes from Dolichotis patagonum, assembly GCA_004027295.1. Lineage (NCBI taxonomy): Eukaryota > Metazoa > Chordata > Mammalia > Rodentia > Caviidae > Dolichotis > Dolichotis patagonum. The sequence goes on from PVJX010033246.1 coordinate 12,811, forward strand.
TGGGAGAGGGAAAGACAGGGAAGACTCCACAGCAGTCCTCTGCTTCTTTGCCCCCCACCTCCATCCATTTTGGAACAAGTAGAGGAGGGAGATGCCCCGCAGTGCGACACTGAAACCTTGACTTATTATGGAAATAACCCTCCTTTTACACTGTGCATCTATGGGGGCAAATGGACCTGGAAAAAATAAGTGGTGGAGGGGGCAAGTTGTTTGCTTTTCCCCAAGTATAGTTTGGAAAGCGTCTGGATTTGGTGGTCAAATCCTGAAAAGAAATGGCGACTGGGGTGAGGAAGGAGGGGGTGATGGAGGAAAATGGCTGTGAAGAGGTCCCGGATTCAGGAAAGGGACCCAAGTCCCTGGGAGCTCACTGAGTGCGCAGCCTCTGTCCCTGTGCCCTGTGTCTGCAGGTGTGCGCATCTGTTGTGGCCAGCGCTCTGTGAGAAGTGAAAAGGAGCAACTTGCTCAGGATCCCAGCAGGTCAGTGGAAGGGTAGCAGTATACACAAGGACCCAGAGGGTTGAGAGTGCAGAGGGAACTGCCCCCCTCCACTCTCCAGGCCTGGGTGGAATGTGGGGCCCTGGTTTGTGTGGGAAGAATATGAGATGAGTGCGCATGGAAGGCACACCTGGAGGTTGGGCCAGTTTAGAAGAACCATCATGAGGGAGATGCAAGTTGGTTTTGTACCTGGATTTCACTCTATGCCCTCAGTCTCCCATATCTCCTCTTTGTCTCCTATTCCCTCCACCCTAACCCCTAGGACAGGAACAGGAGGGGAAATCTCGACATGAAAAAACTCTGCAGTGAAAATGAAGGAAAGCCAGAAAAAGAGAGAAAGGCAGAAGACAAATTAGAACCTGAAGATGAAGGGAAGATCGAAAAGGAAGAAAAGACTGCCCATGAGGGAAAGCCAGCATTTGAGGAGAAGCTAGAGGGTGAGGAGGAGTCAAATGTTGAGAGACAAGGGGAAAAAGAAGGCAAGCCTGAAATGCAGAGCAAGTTGGGAGATGAGGGCAACCCACAGGGTGAGGGCAATGTAAAATCCCAGGGACAGCCAGCAAGCAAGCAGGTGCCCGCTGAAAAGCACCTGGAAGAAGGTTATGTGCCCCGCAAAGCAAAAAGGAAAACTGATAGGGGAACGGAGGATTCCCCCAAAGACTCTCAGGAGAATTTACACAATATCCAGTTGAGCAGGGAAGAGATGATGAGAGAGTTTGCAGATATGTCAAGAGGTCAGGAAGAGCTAAGGAAAAAACAGAGGATAAATAATTTTTATTGGATGCAAAGAGAATTATTGGATGCATACCCCCCAAGAGGTCCAAGAGGTGTCAGGGGAATGAGAGGTGGCACTAAGGGCCAAAGAGGCTTGCCAGATATCCCATACCTTTAATGCCTTTGCCTTCTACCCAGACTTCTCTGATGAGGATACTGCTGGCTCTGCTTCCTCTGATAGATACTTGCCATGCCCTATGGTTTAAACTTAAACTGACACTTTGCTCAAGGTGTCACTCTCTTTCCCACCTACTGCGCTTTGTCTTTTAGTACTGGATTTTCTCCCATGTGCATGGAAGAGATGTTCATGGTATGTTGCAAAATAATAATAAAAATGAAGTTTGCAGAACCACATATATAGTATTAGCCCACTTTTATAAAATTGAACATATGCTTGCATAATACAATTGTGCAAAAGGCTCTCTCTGAACAAGTATACATTAAAATATAGGCAATAGCTATTCCTATGCAGTGACTAAGAACAGGTCTCACTTATACTTAAAAATGCAACTAAATACCTGTTGGTTAAGTGCTTCTATGCCATTCCTCTTCTGCTGTTCTCACTTGGATTTTCTCTAGATGCATCTAGACCAGTGGGTACTATTTGTCCTTTTTTCTGGGGTCTCAGCCATCCTGTGGTTCTTCTCTGTGTGATTCTCTTTGTTTTGTTTGTTTCAGTACTGAGGATTGAACTACAGTCTCTGCAGTGTGCTACATCCTCAGCCTTTTTAAAATTTTTATTTTGAGACAAGTCTCACTAAGTTGCTAAGTTTCCAATGACTGGGCTGAAAGTTATGGTCATCCTGCTTCAGCCTCCAGCCTCCTCTGAGATTACAGACTACAGCCTCCTCTGAGATTACAGATTACAGCCTCCTCTGAGATTACAGATATGTACCATCATGTCAAGCTGGTTTTTTTTTGTTTTTTTTTTTGTTTTTTTTTGGTACTGGGGATCGAACTCACGACCTCACGCTTGCCAGTCTGGCGCTTATGCCACTGAGCTAAATCCCCAGCCCTAGCTGTCTTTTCTTGTTCTACTTTTTATTTCATTTATAAACTAATCTCTACTTTTCACCCAATGAATATGGATTACATTTGCCATAATCATAATCTTATAAAGCAAAAGTCAGCAAAACAATTGAACTGTTGAGGAAGCTTTACAGGCAATACACAATTTTTGTTGTCAGAATGGAAAATAATCAAAAGTCACATTTCCTCTTGGGCTCACAGGTAAAGGACTCATCCTGTCACTTCAGATCCATTGCTGTAAGGATTAGTATTGTCATCTTGAAATGAGGATTGTACTTGTTCTACAGGATTCCCTAGTGGATCAAACAATATGCTACATATATTAGTTGTGGTTTAAACTGGTTCACCCCAGGCACTTGGGAGGAGTGACTGCTTGGGAGTAACCAAATCATCAATGAAACCAGGCACTTGAGGGAGGCTGAGGAAAGTCTCATTTGGGCCCATGAATAAGTCCTGGCAGCTAAGAGGTAGATGCCACTCTGTCCTGTATATTTCTGTATCTGCTAGACATAGTGCCCTTTCTAGTAGGTACTGCACTGTTTCCTAATAGGGCTTACAGTGGCTAAAACTATGTCAGTTTATCACCAATGAGCCAATGCTTACCGCCTTTGGCCCCAACAGAAGTAGATAAAGTCCTCTCATCACTTAGGAGTTACTGTCACCAGTTACCAGTGAGTGTCACCAGTAACTGCTTGGGTCTTAGTAAAAATCTTCCACATCCTTTCTCAGAAAAACGATCACTTACATATGTTTTGTTGATGTGACCATGTGTTTTTACAAACCACAATAATTTCAAAAAATTCATACGTTGTAGGCTAGGTCAGAAAATATATCTATGATAGTGGCCATGTTCTCATCTGTTAGTTTCTTGTCTGCAAAACTCTCTTTCCAGGAAATTATCATTGGGCCCCACCTTATCAGCTCAACAGACCCATCAATCTGAGTTTTAAGTCCTTACTGGTGAAGGTGTGTTCCATAGAGCAGCTGCATTAGCACTAAGTGAAAGCTAATTAGAATTTTTTAAAAAATGTATCCCAGGCTCTATCTCAGACCTACTGAGTAAGAATCTTAATTTTAGCAAGCTCTCCAAGTGTCTGAAAAATCCTTGAGAAGTCTGAGAAACCTCTGCTTAAAGATGACTCTTTTCAGGTTCCCTGTTCTCATCTTCGCATGAAATATGTACATGAATTATATAGGAAATACATCACAGATTATTAAATTGGCCTATGTTTGTCAAAATGCAGTTATTCTCTTGTGCAAAGTTGATCTTAGAATCAGTTCAGTGGTTCTAGGCTTACAACTTCTTGATGAAATAGGGTACAACATAGTCAAATAGAGCCAAATATGAAAGATCAAATTACAAGTAGGATGAATATTATTTTGTGAAGAGTATGTTTTAGCTGTGTATGCATGCATGTGTGTATATCAAGAATTGTGATAAAATTATTTCTAACTGAGGGTTGTAAAAAGTTTTAAGAAATACTGCATTGGACTCTTTGAATCCTAAAGATTAACCTTTCCATTTCACTTATGTATTTCTAGTGCCCAGCACAAATATCTGACAACTATTAGGTATTTATTAAAAGCATAAATAATAATTATTAAGATAGAAATAACAAATTCTCCAAGTATAGCCTCTATCTATCTACAGAGATAGGCTCAGACAAATGAATTGTTTAGTAAAGTTTATTTGCAGCTCCCAAAGGATTAAGGATTCATTATTTTCACAGACTGGACAGAAGCTGCTGTTATTCACACACTGCAGACTAGGACAGGAAAGCTGCCATTGTGAAAGAATACATTATCAGCAGAAGCAAGAAATGCTCCTGGGCTGTTGTGTGTGGAACTTCTCAACCTCAGGAGAAGACAGGTTCTGCAACTTGGAACTAACCAGTTCTGGAGTCTGCACTATAAACAGACCCAGTGGAATGTTCTATATAGGTTACAGAAACACAGCTTCACAAAGAAACAAAATCATGCCTGCCAGGATGGGAGTTTGGAAGATCAGGGGAAGCACTGGAGGAGTTGTAGTTAAATATGTAGCTGCATATCATTATGCTCCACTTAGCATAACAGAAATAGTGCCTTGGGTTTTGGAAACAAAACATATCATTTTGATTTTACATTTAGGTTCCATATGATTTCCAGTTTTGAATGGTACCAAGTGCAAGAAAAAGATCCACTTATAGCTCAAGCTTCTCTGACAATTCAGTCTGTTGATCCTGCAGATCCCAGTAATGTATGTATGTTTGACATAGATGCTTCATAAAATCTTGGAAAACTCCAATAGCAGAATTAAGACTACTGAACCCAAGGGTGCTAGGGGAGAAACCATTGGTCCTTCCTTACTATTAAACCATAGTAGAGATTTAACAAGTGGTCATGAGTTACTACTTTCCCTCACAAATAAACCACATATTATGAATTTGTTTCTTTCTACTCTTTTGAATATTAATATTTGGTGTAGGCCCTAGCTTTCCACCATTAATTGCAATTGGCTTTAAAATATTGGTCTTAACGTAAGTTGCGAAGGCACAAATATAACTTACATTCAGTTGGATCCAAATTTTTCAATGCATGCTTCTGCTGTTTCATTGCCTCTCTTAACCTACATGCTCTAGTGTAGTACTGGAATGTCCCTAAAGGCACCTGTGTTAAGTTCTTACTCCCCAGAGATATAATACTGGGAAAAAAAATCTAGGAGGTCTTCTATTCACTGAGTATGTTCCTTTGAAAGATGATGCTTGGTTTCAGTCTTTTTATGTCTCTCTTTCTCCTTTCCACTTTGCCAAGAGGTGAACTGGCTTCCTCTACCATGTGTTTCCGTAAGATGATACTGTGTGACCATGGTCTCACAGCAACAAGGCCAATCAACCACTGACTGAAACCTCCAAAACTATGATTATAAATAAAAATAAACTTTCTTTCTTGTGAGTTCATTTATCTCAGATATTAGAGTATTGGAAAGCTGAGTAATACATTACATGTATCTTATAGGACCTTGTGCAAAGTTCCTCTTCCCCATGATGAGTTAGAAAAAGAAATAAAACAATGGCCCAAGTCATGGATGTATCTTCTTGGTATGTCGATAGCAGGTGCAACTGGAGAGGTGTTTCACTTCAGGTCGCTCAGTCATAATCACATGAAACAATGTGAAGGAAATATGTTTCCAGTGAAAGGATTTTGTGTGCATGTGATGATCCATTTTGTGTAAAACATACTCTCTCACACTGAGCAAAAGATCAGCTGATCATGGACTTGAAGAGAATTAATTAGGACAATTAATGAATAAAATGTTTGGTGAATAGATCTGTAGATCAATCACTCATGAATTACACAAATATTAAAGATATTTGCATACCATCATGTAATGACTTAGTCTTTCATGACAAATTACCACACACTTAGAAAATTAACAAAACACTCATTCACTCAGAAGTCTGTAGGTCATAATTATGAGAATGACACTGTATGGCCTTATTCTCTGGTCAAGGTATGATAAGGCTCAAATCAAGATGTCAGCCAGACTGAGTTCTCATCTGAAGGCAGCAAGTGAAGTAACAAATAAGCCAACCACAAACAACAACACTAGCCCTCTTTCCGTGCCTTGTATTTTATCCAGTCTACCTGCCTTAGGGCAGGTAGCACTCACGCTCGGCGGGGTAGGGGGAGGACATTAATCTTGCACAGAACTGTGCCAAACCAATCAATGGATTAATTTAATAACCACACACCCTTGATCCCAGCATCAGACACTTAATCCCAGCATCACACAATCTAGATCCAGCTGCCTTTGAAAAATCTTACTTATAATCATATGAGACTTTGAGGAGATATCTAGATACTAGCAGTACAACACTCTATTTAAATCTATAAATTTCCTTCTTAGCAACACAGAGTAGTATTTGATTAACTTAGAAAAGATATGTATATATTATTGGCTAGTGTTTTGGGGGAGCCTTAGAATTCCACCTGGCATAGTCTTGTCTTCTACTTCCCAAATTTCATGTCATTTTGGAATGCAAAATCCACTTAACTCTTCCCAAGATTTGCAATAATATCACCCCATTAACAAAATCAGTTTAAAAGTCAGAATATCATCTAAATCATTAATGATTGTATTCATTATGTATTGCAAACATGTGCTATTAAAAAACTCCAAAAGATAAAAACAAATTAAAAAGCAAAAGTTTGAGGTTGGAATGTAAAAATATATTGCAACTTTTAGTCCTTGATGCCTGTTTTATCATCATTTATGATGACCTCTATTATTCAGAAATTTTACTTTTTCATCAAAGAAAATAGTCGATAAATAAGGGAAAGCTATCTAATACTTTTTTTCCATGATATTTTAAAGAGAATAAGACAAAAGAGGTCAGTACAGAGCAGATCGGAACCAGAAAACATAGGCAACACAATACTTAACATTAAGACAACCGGACATTAGCAATAGCTATTACAATATTTCTTTCTCTGCTATAGTTGAGCATAGTTTCAAATACAATAATATCAAACATAACAAAATAGTATAAAACCATTCAAAGAGTGAAAGAATTACAGGGCATTCTGAACCAAATAACAGAGAATGATCAATGGGTACTATAATATCTCATTTTTGATAAAAAATTTTTGTTTATACTTTCACACATATTCAAATCCCAATAAAACACAATGTGATAGATAGAACCAATGGAAATAGAAGAATAGAAGCTTGGTAGGACT
>PVJX010033247.1:0-19828 GCA_004027295.1 Dolichotis patagonum
ATATCACTGTGGTATGATGTTTTCAGATCTTCTGGGAATATGCCTAGAAGTGGAATGGCTGGGTCAAATGGGACTTCCAAACCCAGCTTTTTTGAGGAATCTCCAGACTGACCTCCACAGTGGTTGCACCAGTCTACACTCCCACCAACAGTGCAGAAGAGTTCCTTTTCCCCACAGCCTCTCCAGAATTTGTTGTTAGTAGTTTTTTTTTTTTTTATCCTGGCCATTCTTTCTGGGGTGAGATGGAATCTCAGTTGGTTTTAATTTGCATTTCATTAATGACTAATGATGATGAACATTTTTTCATGTATTTATTTGCCATTCGTATTTCTATTGCATTTTCTTAGAAAAGTACTTAAACTTTAAAAACACAAGGTAAAATTTAAAATGTGTGTTCGCCAGAAACCACAAGGGAACAGATTGATAAATTTGTGTAAAAATTTAAAACTTCTGTTTGGCAAAAGTCAAGACAGACTGTGAAAATAGAATTGTGGAACATATGATAAAATGGCTAATTGCCCTAATTTGCAAAATAACTCTTATGCAAATGAGTGAGGACCTAATACAACTCAGAAAAAAATAGTCAAGTTACAAGACAGTTTACAAGAAGAATATAAATGGTCTGTAAAATTATGGAAATATACTCATTCTTACTCATATTTAAAAACATGGAGATCAAAGCAGCAAGACACAATCTTTCAACTTTAGACTGCTAAAATGTTTTATAAGCTTTATAATATGCATAATTGGAAACAGTATGGAGAAATAGTTTCAGATGTTTTTGATGAGATTTTATTTAATTTTTAATTTTTATTTTTCAGTGTTTGTGGGGGTTTGAGACAGGGTCTTGCTATGTAGATCAGGCTGATCTTGAACTCATGGTAATCTTCTTGCTTCAGCCTCCTGAGTGCTGGGTTTACAGGTGTGTGCTACCATGCTTGGTGAGATTTTACATTGTTGCAACCTTTGGGAATGTAATCTAACAGTAGCTATCACATATCTAAATTAAGCGCATATTTTGACTATTTGAGAATTTTCAAGTATTCACTATAGTCAGAAATTGGATTGCACATATAACCAGGGCATGTCTCAGCATGATCCTGATGGGTTCTGCTCATATGGAACTCTGCCAGACTTAACATAGCACCTGCCCAGCGTGATGCTGGGCCCTAGAAGGACAGTGTGTCCCTCCAATACTAACTTCCGTGCTCTTCTTCCAAGCCCCAAATAAACTTCCTGCTCTTTTTTCTTGTGTGTGCCAAAGATCCTCCAATCCTCTCCCAGCACCATGATCCAATCTCCACCCCTAGCCCAACTCCATAAAAGCTGTTCCCTAGCTTCCCCTGTTTAAGGGTTCTTGTAAGTCTCCAGCAGCCCTCCTATGTTGGCCCTAAAGGCTTTTTCTTATCTCCGTCTTTGTCTCTCAACTACACCAAAAAGCCTAACATTTTGGTGCCATGACTTTAATAACTGTCTTTGCTTTCACAGATGGAAAAGGTTTTATTGCCTTTGATTCTTACAAAAGATCTCTATTAATTACCTACAGAGAGGTTCTAACTAGTCTATTTATACTTACGAATGTCAAAATTATAAAGGAGTTATTATAATTCAAATTGGTCAAATACATTTGAGTGCACTCTGATTTTATAAGGTGCTTGTCTGTTAAGCTGTATGTGTTTCTATGTCTGATCTGTATAGGTTGTCTAATACATGTTTCTTTGTTTGTCATATCCACAAACAGCTGTGTTTTATTTGAGCTCAACAATTTCTTTCTTTTCCATTTTTGCATCATTTGTTCCAAATTTAATGAGAGTTATAGGTCTAGAAGCATGCTTTCACCTAGTCAAAATGATGCTATAATTGGTTGTGTAAATTTAATGTATACTGTTGTTTGTATATCATGACTTGAGAGTCTCTCATTGTTCAAAAATACTATGTTAACTATTGTAATTGGGTTTCACATTGGTTATCATCAAAACATTCATTTTTATAAAAATAATACAATAAGTCTTTGTCACAAAAGATGATCTTTGTATGAAACCAAATTAAAAAATCAAGGTTTTCATGTGGCTGTGATTAAATGTATTCATGTCTTCAGATTTACAGGTCTCCCAAAATGTAAAACAGGGATTGTTTATGGTGATAGACTTTCTTTCAGATTCTGACCTCTGCCTTTAACAAAAAGTTATGTGATGTACATCCTACCAAAGTTCAACAAGTTAAATAAAAGCTTTTTATATATTGGATAGTGATGATTGACTAAAAAGGGCATTTCATGTCAAAATGAAAATTCAGGTTGTTACAAAATATCATAATTATCATGATACAATATTATGTATGGTTTTTTATTTAGAGAAAAAACAAAAAAGGAAATAATACAGAATTTCAAAAATAAAACAGTAAGAAATCACTAGTTGATAGATTACATATTGTTATCTTAGAAGTAGTTGCTCAAGTCACAAAATCAAAGCATAGAAAGTGGACAATCAAACAATGACAGTACAAACCATTCTGTTTGATAAACTAAAAAAACCTTAAATATGTATGGTTTTAACTTCAAATTTTCTGTGTACAATGTATAAACACTACAGGGATTTAAGTACTAGGACATCTATGATTGATAAAAAATAATGATTCTATTTTATGTTTACTATGCTTGATATTCAGATAAGGTAGTAATGTTAAACTTACTGCCCTATCACACTGTAACGTTACCAGTCTTCTTTTCTGGATGTTCAACAACTGAGGTTTGGAGACTAAAAACTAAAAAGACAATTAGGCTAGGAGGACCACAAATATTTTGGCTCCAGCCTCTGGGGTCAATGAGGACCCAGGATATAAGAGAACTTCTGCAGTGACATCTCATAATTCTGTGAGTCTCTAATCTTCTGATCAAGATTATGGCACCACAAAAAAGTGTGATCTATGATATGTAGTGTACCAAAGAGGAGTCACTAGAAAAAAAAGTCTCCAAGCTTTCACACAAAACAGTTTGGTCAAGCAGTGGCCATGACTCATTGTAATGGCTGACACTGTCACGAACTGAGAGGCTCTATACATGGTTCCAAGACATGTCCTGACGAGACTTAACTACCTTGATAGGTAGCAAGAGGTTAATTTTAATTAGTACAGATCTGAATTTAACTTGGTCTTAAACATCCAGCGGAATAGTATAATCAAAAGATATATAAAAATGTCATAAGTTATATATAAAAGAGGGCACCTGTGCTATACTAGAAAAATGCTATTATTTTAATTAACCAGGTATTATGATAGATAAAAAATCTATGAATATATTGCCTCTAAGCCAAGAAGACCTCTCAGCAAGATTTTTCTATGCAGTCTTCCCTAGGATGGTGGGACCCCATCTTTTCCCTCTGGTGGAACCCTCATAATATTTACTTTTTAAAAAAATATATATCCTTATATATTTAAACTTTTTTCAAGATTTCTTCAATGCAGGTTGTGGGCCTTCATTACCAGAGAACTCCTTGCCCTGGCTGAGACCCCTGGCATCAGCTTCTACATGGGCCCAAACCTCATCCTGATGACTGCAGTGGCCCCCACTACAGCAAAAAATAGTTTGAGGGAGTTATCACCTCATAATAACAAAAAGATGGAAATGATGGGTTCTGCTCATATGGGACTCTACCTGACTTAGCATGGTACCTGCCCAACAGTGCATCCCTCCAATACTAACTTCTGTATTCTTCTTCCAAACCCTGTTCTTCTTTCATGTGTTTGCCAAAGATCCTCCAATCCTCTCCCTACACCACAATCCAGTTTCCATCCCCAGCCCAACTCCATAAAAGCCATTCCTTAGCTTCCTATTTGAGGGTCCTTGCTGTCTCCAGGAACACTTCCATGCCAGCAATAAAAGCTTTTTCTTATCTTTGTCTTTGTCTCTCAATGATGCCAATAAGAGATCCAATTAGAAATAGTACTAATTGGGTAAAAACATTATCTACCACAAAATTTACAGTTATTGGTTAATAATAACTAATAATGTCAGAAATTGGGAGAACATTCTGGGAATAAATATTGAAAGTACTATCTGTTGGAGTGTAAAGCTGAATAAAAGATTGCTTATTGATAAGATGACTCAGGATTTAATGTTCATGGAAGGTCACTTGGAGACAATCTTACTTTGTTGTGTAGGTGACTGCTTAAAACTAAGAAACAACAATATCTAACAATTAATAAAGGAGTAGTTGTAAAAGTCAGCAGACTATTAAATATGTAGTCAAGAGATTCAGAGAAATAGGTATGATACAATGAGCTTATCACGTAAGACAGAATCTATTGAATGGTTACATTCCACTGGAGAACTAGATGACATTTGCTATTCAAAAGAAATGAAAAACATGCTAGTGATGGATGCTGGCTGGCATCATTGAGAAATTGGTTGGATTAGCGTACTTCAAGATAAGGATTATGTGTTGAATTATTTGCACTGTATGATGTAACCCTGGCATGTTAAATACAAAGTTTTTGCAGGCCAAGTTTAATGGCAGAAATTTGTGCTCTGAAACTTGACTTTTAGTATCATATGGATGATAGAATTCCAGGGTAGCAGAACACAGCTGTTGACATTGAATTATAAGAGGCAGAAGCAGAAATACAGTAAAACTACACTAATAACTGAATTAGGGACTGGACTCAGACTTATATGGGTTTACAGAAGGTCTACTGTAAGTTAACTCTCTTCTTGTCACAAATTGGTCTAAATAGATTTGATTTCTTGTCATATTTTACAGAAAATTAAAATGGCCTGCTATATTCCTTTTATTATGTTATTTAGACCTAGTGGATCAGAAAGTGTTAAATATGACATTTGTATGCATGTCAGAGAGTGGGCAGTAAATTCCACTAAGAATAGAAGAACTGTAAGATTGGAGCAGTTTTCAGATATTCAGAAGCCTGAGTTCCAGTATTCCATTATTGTATCTTCATATTTCTTACCACTTAAAAAAAGAGAAAAAAAAGAAAGACCATTTGCTAGGATTCCTAGAGTTTTGAATTAATGTATACCATAGTAGGTGCTTTTTGGTGAGAAAAAGCCTGTCTCAGTTCATTTTCTCTTTTTATAATAAAATACCTCCACCTAGGTATCTTATGAAGGAAAGACATTTATTTTGGTAAGTGGTTCTGGGGACTAGAAGTTGAAGAGCATGGTGGCAAACAGAGTTTTGTGTTTCAACTTGTGATGAGAAGCATAGTTGCAAACAGGTGTGTGTGGAATAGGCAGAACACAAGGGCATCCTCACTTTATAGCAACCACAACCTCACGATGAAGCCCAGTCTCATGAGAAAAACCGTCTGTATCTCTACATGACTTAATCATTTCTGAACCATCCTGCAATATAACCACAATAGGAACAAAATTTCAACATGAGTTTCATAGAAGACAAACCATACTCAAATGATGGTGGCATCCTAATGATTTAGCAGTTTGATAGTACCCAATTTAATGGGGAGCTCTTCTTTCATGTTTCCTTTATGACCTACATTCTGGTGCTGAGGCTTGAATTAGGGATGATTTAGGCTTGGTGTCTACTAAGGAATTGATTTTTTTGGTAATAGAGTCTGATACAGAGCATAAAAATGATACTGATTGCAGCCAGGAATGGTGGCATATGCCTTTAATCCCAGCACTTGGAGGGTGAGACAGGAGGATCGTTGTGAGTTCAAGATCAACCTGGGCTACCAAATGTGCTCAAGGCCATCCTGAACTGCATAGTGAGACCCTGTCTCAAAAAAGGATACTTATCAGGCAGTGGCAGATTAATTATACTGAAATTATTTCACCTTAAAAAGGGTAACAGTTCATAATTACAGGGATTAGTAAACATTTTGGATGTGGATTTGCCTTCTTGGCCTGTGACACTTGACCACTCCCACTAGTCCAGGGTGTTGTATGTGTCTTTATGGGACTCACATAACAGGTCCTTGAATTAAACATTGTACTTGAGTGTGATAAGAGTGTATGATCATGATCATCACTGGCGTTTAAACAAATTTCACTACCATAAGTTCTTTGCCTGATAGATCATTGGAATGAGGGGCTAATTGAGAGATGACACTCATTATGGTTGTCCTTCAAGATAAGCATTATGTCCATTATATTGTCCTTCAAGATAAGCATTATAATTTGAAGCAATGGTCATCACATAACATTGTAACCTTGGGAGGTACAGCACACAGAGTTGGGGATTAAGGAGTGAAACTTAGAGTGGTCTTTGTAACTATCACTTCCAGTAACTGATATCAGGAATTTATGTTTTCCATTCTTACATCTTTACTGGACTTTATTTTTGAGTCAGTTAGATGCCTTTACCAAGAACACTGGAGTATTCTACTAAAGATATGTTACCTTTCCTATTTCTCTAATCTTACTTTATGGAATCACACATAAACCATCTATACCCAGTGTTTGTCTTGGGATCTGCTTCAAGGGAATTGAACTAAGACAAATGGTATTAGGAGTGTCCCTAGTCAGCAAAATTCGAGCATGGGATTCTGTAACTGATTGATATCAAGGACCTCATTTGTGGTAAGTGAGAATGATGATTTAGACCCCCATTGAGCCCTGGAAGCTGAGGGTGCATGAGGTGACTTCCAGCACACTTGTGCTCACTTGGGGAGAGTGCTGGACCATTGCTCCCAGCTGCTAGGATCCCGCCCAGCTGCTAGGATCCCGCCCAGCTTTCTGAACAACTGTAAGAGGCATGGTAGATCCTGTGGGCCTGAGTGGGCTATGCCTAGCCACCTCTGTTGAACCCCTGGAGTGAGGGCACATGAGGTGAGTTCCAGCAACCTTGTGTTCACTCAGGGAGAGCTCTGAACCATTGCTCCCAGTGGTTAGGACCCTGCCCAGCATCCTGGACCACTGGAAGATGCATGAGAGGTCCCTATGGGCCTGACTGAGCCATGTCCAGTGACCTCCACTCAGTCCTGGGGATCTTGGGCATGTGAGGTCATATCCAGCATGCCCAAGGGAAGCTTTGGAGCATCTCTGGAAACCCAGAAATATAGGAAAATGACAAAATGAAAGACCAACATACAATCTCAAACCTCCAGCCCATCCCAAGCAAGCCTACGAGCCATGTACATAGAAGAAAACATAAGCTATACACCTGAAATGCCTGAAATGGTATCAACTGAAATAAAGAAACAACTAAACACATCTAAAGAAGACATAATTAAAAAAATTAGAGGAACATTGCAAAATGATGGAAACCCTGAATGAACAATATGAGAAACAAACAGAATACATGAAGCAGATTCAAAGAGATATACAGGAAATTAAAAATTCCATTGAAAGTTGGCAAAACTGCCTCAGTGAAAGTGAAGATAGAATTTCAGACCTCAAAGACAAGACATTGCAGCTAGTGAACAGGAAAGGAAAGATCTTTTAAAAATAATAAGGAATCAGGAAATAACAATTCAATAGCTGTGAGATGATGCAAAGAAAAACAACATAAGATTAATAGGGATAAATTAAAAAGAAGGGGACAACACAAATGATATCAAGAGGCCATTTACAGAAGTAGTAGCTGAAAATTTCTTAAACATGAGAATGGAAACTGACATGTGGATCAGTGAAGCATACAGAACTCCAAATAGCCATAACCAAAACAAAACTACACCAGGCATATAATAATCAACATCCCAGAAATACAACAAGAACAGAATATTAAAAGCTGCTAGAAAGAAGAGACAGATCATCTATAAAGGACAGCCTATCAGAATCACAACAGACTTATCAACACAAACAAGTCAAGAAAAGCATGGAGTGAAATATTTCAGATCCTAAAGGAAAACAACTTCCAACCCAGACTGATGTACCCTGCAAAACTATCCTTCAAAATGGATGGAGAAATAAGATACTTCCATGACAAAGAACAGCTGAAGAATTTCATGAACACCAAACCAACCCTGCAAAGAATACTGACATTCTAGATACTCTAGAAAGACATTCTAGATACACATAGGATAAAACCACTAAGCAAGGCAGACAATTAAACAGAGTGGAAAGATAAATAAGCAACAGAAGAATGATAACATGTCAAAAATAAACCAATATATGTCAGTTATAACCATTAATGTAAATGGCCTCAATTCAACAATTAAAAGAAACAGACTGGCAGAATAGATCAAGAAACAACATCCAACCATATGCTGTCTACAAGAAACCCATCTAACCCAAAAGGAAACTCATAGACTGAAAGTCAAAGGATGGAAAACAATTCTTCATTCAACAGGAACCCCCCAAAAAGCAGAGGTAGCTATTCTGTTTGCAGACAATGTGAAATTCAAACCAAGAATGATCTGAAGAGATAAAGAAAGTCAGGGGAAAATTTCAAGAGGAAGAGATAACAATCTTAAATAATCTATGCACCAAATTCCAGACTACCCAGCTATACAAAACAGGTATTGACAGAAATGAAAAATCAAATAAGCAATAACACAATTATAACAGGAGACCTTAACATGCCATTGACACAAAGGGACAGATCAACCAGACAGAAAATCAGCAAAGAAATAACAGAACTGAATCACACTTGTGAACAAATGGACTTGGTGGATGTATACAGAGTGTTCCATCTGACAATATCAGAATATACATTCTTCTCAGCAGTACATGAGACATTCTCTAAAATAGACCATATGTTAGCCCACAGAACATACTTAAATAAATGCAAAAGAATTGAAATTATCCCATGCTATTGGATCATAGCACCATGAAACTAGAAATTAATGATAAAAGAAACTGAAAAAAACCCACCAACACATGGAAAATGAATAATACACTCCTGAGCAATCAGTGAGTCACAGAGGGAATTAGAGAATGATGATTTAAGTTAATTCACCTATGTTGGTCTTGATGATATGTATGAAAAGGACTTATTAGAAAGTGCTTCCCTGGAAGGGGAAGTGGTAATACAAAGTGGAACTAAGAAGGAAAAGAGGCTGAGCAAGAGTACCATATGAAAAAAAATATCACAGAGTATGAATCTGGGTCACTGTTAGGGGGATTGACACTAGCATTTGGAGGACAACTTTAGATGATGATTGAGGGCAGATGATTATGATCCATGTCCAGTGAGAAGGCATTTCTCTTCCTCCTTTTTCCTTATGCTTATGCTTTTCTTCCCCTCTCCTCCTTTGAAGGATCCAAAAGTTCTTTTGCTGGAGTGAAACTCCAAAGTACATACAAATGGGTACATATCCAATGATACTAAGGGAATATGAGTCTCCTATATCTTCTCAGTCTTTTTCCATCCTGCACCAAGGCTTGGTGATACTTGTGTGCCCTTTAAAAGAAATGGAGATTTAGGTAGCTCCACAAACAATTTAATCAGGGGAAATGTGTGAATCAAAGAAAGATTTTTTATAATGCTCTTGTGTTTCAAGCTCTAGAAGAATCAATACTTTCCTGGTGAGAAACAATGCTAGTAAATGTCATTTATTTGATGATCAAAGTTGCTTAGTGATAACTGGTGATTTTTATCGGGGAAAAGAGGATACCCAAGTTGGATGGGTGGGATAAAAGAGCCATATTATCATTTGAAGGGCTGTCAAGGAGTAGATAGAATTGACTTGATTGATAATACATACACCTTCATAGCTAGAAGACCAATGGGGAAATCTTTAGTCTTAATTTTTTTGTCTTTTGAGACAGGGTCTCACTATGCAGTTCATGGTGGCCTTGAGCTCATTTTGTAGCCCAGGCTGGTCTCAAATCCACAGTGATCCTCCTGCCTCAGCCTCCCAAGTACTGGGGTTATAGGCATGTGCCATCATGCCCAGTTTAGTTTTACTTTTTATCACTGCGTTTGTAGTACATAATGAGTACATTCATTGTGGGGAATTTGTACATGTATTTAACACATCAATTCTTTTTATATCCCCTTTACCTACCCACTTCTCCTTTAAATCCCCTCAACCTCCCTTTCCTCCATCTCTTGATCCCCCTGTCATATGCAAAAAATCTATGTGTTCCCTATTATCTATCCTTTACTTGGCATTTCAATTTATGTATACTTTGGGTTTCTCATAGAAGAGATACAATGCAATAGTTAAGCTTGTATGTCTGGTTCATTTCACTTATTATTATGACCTCATGGAAAATTACTCAAATCTGTCCTTCATCATGTATATGTGCTGCTGAAGTGAGCACTGTCCTTCCTTGTGGTAGAATAGAATGCCATGGTATATAAATACTATATTTTCTTTATCCATTTACTATTAGTGGGCATATAGGCCACTTTCAAGATATTACTACCTGTGCTGCTCTAAAAATGGGGCCATGTGCAGCATGTTGTCAGAGTGGGGACAGCCACCCTCAAGCCTCTCTCTGTGAGTCAGTGCCATTCATACACTGTGGAGGGAGAGAACCAGGCCTCACTGGGAGGTGATCCCTGCCTGGAAACTATATCATTTTCATTGTTTTGTTGTGTTGGGTTTTATTCTTGTTTGTTTTGTTTATGTTAAATCTGATGGCATGAGCAGCT
This sequence comes from Dolichotis patagonum, assembly GCA_004027295.1. NCBI lineage: Eukaryota > Metazoa > Chordata > Mammalia > Rodentia > Caviidae > Dolichotis > Dolichotis patagonum. The sequence continues at coordinate 10,518 of PVJX010033247.1, forward strand.
ATTCGAAAGGTAGCAAGACATATTTTGGTAGCCATTTTGGATTTACTGTTGGCTTGTTTTAAGTCCTTTATTGCATTCATTGCTTTGTTTTTATTGTTTCTATTCTATTCTATTGTGTTTGATTTTTATTATGTTTGAAGTTATCTGCAGCTATTCTGAAGGCAACAAAAGGCATTTTGGTAACTATTGTTGGTTTCATAAGGTTTTGAAGTCCTGTGTCACTTATACTGCTTTATTTTGATTTGTTTTATTCTACTTTATTTTCCTTCCTTTTAGCTTCTTTAAAATAAAAAATAAAACAAAAAATGTGTATGCAGGCATCACTGTAATATGATACCTTTAACTCATTTGCAAAGATATGTAGGGTTGAGTGGAATTTCTAATTTTTTTAGACCTCTATTCTGATTTTTACAGTGGTTGTACTAGTTGATATTCTTGCCAAAGACATAGAAAAGTTTTCCTCACCCCCACACTTCACTAGCATTTGGTATTTGGTTTCTTGATGGTAGCTATTTTGTCTGGAGTAAGATGGCCTCAGTGTTGTCTTAAATTGTATTTCTTGAATAGCCAGAGATGTTGAATGTTTTTTCATTTGCACTTTATTTATATTCATTTTTCTTGACCATGTTTTGATTTTGTCTTTTATTTGGAGAGGTTTAATTTTTTGAGTTTTTTTGAAGAGAATAAAACCAAAAGAAATAAAACAGATTAGAGATAAAACAAAACAATGAACATGAAATAAAGCTTCAAACCAAAATAAAAGGAAACCAACAATGGTTACCATGATGCTTCTTCATGTCTTCAAAATAACTTCCCATGCCATCATGCACAATAAAATCAAACAAAACAGAACAGAATAAAATCAATCAAAACAAAACAATAAAAGCAATACAGGACTTCAAAAACAAGACAACAAGAATATAACAGTAGCTACCATAATGTATCTTGTATCTTCAAAGTAGCTGCTTATACCATCAGACATAATAAAATCAAAGCAAAATAGAACAATCAACAAAAACAAAACAATGAACCTGATACAAGTCTTCAAAAGAAGATAAAAGGAAATCAATAAAGGCTACATAATGTCTTTTGTTATCTTTAAAATAACTGCCCATACTATCAGGCATAATAAAATAAAACAAAACAGAATAGAATAAAGCCAATCAAAACAAAGCAATGGCTTTGAGCAACCTGCGACAGCCTGGGGAATGTGTGCTGCCCTGGGACCTTGGCCCATGCAGCCTTGCACTTTCTACATGACTCCAGCCACCACTGAGGAACCCCACGCCATCCTGGGTCCTTGGCCTGCACTTCTGTGTGATCCTTGTGTGACCTGCACCAGCCTCAGGGAATGCATGCTGCCCTGGGACCTTGGCCTGTGCAGCCACATGTTTTCTACCTGACTCTAGCTGCCACTGAGGAACCCCATGCTGCTCTGGGTCCTTGGCCCATGCCCAGCAGACTCCTGGACCCAGGACATCTGCTGGCCCCTTGAGGACACTCCCTACCTCCTGGACCTAATATTGCTGTTGATCTTCAGCTCCCAGCTTTTTCCCAGAATCTTGGACTACAGCAGATTAACTGTGCTAGCTTGAAGGGAGATTCACTAACTGCCTCACCCAAACAGAAGATCTCAGCAGGCCCCAGTCAGCGTGGTGAGTGTGCCCCTAAAATAGAGTTGTACAGTGGGTAAATAGGGCCAGTAGTAAAGCTCCCACCAACTAACTGTACGACCTTGGTGAGTCTGACAACAGTGTGGGTGACCCATTCCTGCACACATAAAACATCAGGCAGGGTGAGGAGTGTGCCAATAAGCACTCCCCCAACTTGGAGAAAATCAAAAGGGCTTATGAGACACACAGGTACACAATAGGGACACAGTAAGGCCTCAGCCAACCCAAACACTGTAGACAGGGAGATTTGGTGACCTGGAATAACCTGAAGATAAAGTAATAGCAGAAACTAAAAGTTGACCTACATCAATACTATTAGGCTTGTCAGCCCAGAAAGAATATATGACTCACCCAACAAGCCCTGCAGCAGGAAGTCAGGTGACTGGCCCACCTATTCATTGTGGGACCCAGCAATTGGAAAAACATCAATCTTACATTAGGATCCCAAGATACACACTACCAACAGTTGACCCTAGTGGGATTGAAGGACCAAATATTAACTTGAAAAGGGAAAATGGCAAAACAAAAAAGCAAAATGCAATCTCAAACATCTAGTCCACCAGATGCAAGTACAGGAGACACTGAAATAGAGGACTTCAAAAGTAACACACCAGAAATCTCTGAAAAGATAGCAAGTGAAATAAAAAAACAACTCCATGAAGCTATAGAGGAAATCAAATTAGAAGTACTCTCCCATGTAAAGATAGAAATAACAACCTTAGTAAACGAGTTGCTGAGTGCAGCTAAAGAAGAAATAAAGAAAAAACTATAGGAGCATGGGAAACTGATTGAAAACTTGAATGAACAATATAGAAAACAAGCAGAACTCATGAAGCAAACTCAAAGAGACATCCAAGAACCAAATATTCTATTCAAAGCATGCAAAACTCTTTAAATGAAGCTGAAGATAGGATTTTGGGCCTTGAGGACAGGTTCACAATTAGTGATCATGAAAGGATAGAACTTTTAAAAATAATAAAGCAGCATGAAATGACAATCCAGAGCTTCAAGATGATGCCAAAAGCAACAATGTAAGATTAATAGGCATCAGTGGAGATTCAGGAGTCAATGCAAATTACATAACTAGACTATTCACACAAGTAATAGGACAAAATTTCCCAAACATGGGGGAAAAAATCCCATACACAGATAAGTGAGGCATATAGCACACCAAACAGTCACAACCAACATAAATCTACACCCAGACAAGTAATAATTAAGACTGCAGACATAAAGCATAAAAACAGAATACTAAAAGCTGTTAAAGACACAAGTCACCTATCAAGGAAAATGCATTAGAATCACAGCAGACTTTTCAGCACAACCCTCAAGTCAAGAAGAGCTTGGAGTGAGGTATTTCAAGCCCTGAAAGAAAACAACTTTCAACCCAGACTGATGTAGCCAGCAAAACTTTCATTCAAATTTAATGGAGAAACAAAATACTTCCATGACAAAGAAAAACTGAAGAATTCATGTCCACCAAACCAACCCTAGAAACAGTGTTGAAAGACATACTAGACAGAGATAAAAATGACCATAATCCCTAGAACAACAACAGAAAGAAACCACCAGGTAGGAAAAGCAATTAAATAAGGGGGAAAATCAGAAAGCAAACAACTGGAACATAACATGGCAAAGTCAAGCCAGTATATATTAGTGATATCCATAAATGTAAATGGCCTCAATTCAACTATCAAAAGAACTAGGTTGACAGAATGGATCAAGAAACATGAACCCACAATATGCTGTATACAAGAAACACATCTGACCCAAAAGGAAACTCATAGATTAAAAGTCAAGGGATAGAAAACAGTATTCCATGCAACAAGAACCAAGAAAAAAGCAGGGTAACTATTCTATTCTCAGGCAATGTGAACTTCAAACCTAAAATGATCAAAAGAGATGAAGGTCACTACATACTCATTAGTGGAAAATTTCAAGAGGGAGAACTAACAATTATAAATATATATGCATCCAACTATATAAGACAGGAGCACCCAACTATATAACTATATATATGCTATATATACTATATAACTATATAACTATATATAACTAAATATATATGCACCCAACTATATAAGACAGATACTAATGGACATGAAAAAGCAAACACACAAGGACAAAATTATAACAGAGGACCTTAACACCCCATTGTCACAAAAAGATAGATCAGATAGATAAAAAGTCAGCAAAGAAATAACAGAACTGAATCATACTTGTGAGAAATTGGACTTAATAGATGTTTACAGAGTGTTCCACCCAACCACATCAAAATACAGATTCTTCTCAGCTGTGCATGGGTCATTCTCCAAAATAGACCATATATTATCCCCTAAAACATTCTTAAGTAAATGCAAAGGTATTGAAATTATCCCATGTGTAATATCTGACCATAGTGAACTGAAACTGGAAATTAATAGCAAAAGAAATTGCAAAACCTGCATGCATACATGGAAATTAAACAACAACATTTGAACAACCAGTGGGCTACAGATGAAATTAAAGAAGTGATAAAGCAATACCTACAATTTAATGAAAATGCAGAAACAAAATACTGTAATCTGTGGGATGCAATGAAAACAGTCTTAAGAGGGAAATATATAGCAATAAGTTGTCATATCAAGAAAACAGAAGGAGCACAAATAAACAACCTAATGCTTCATCTCAAGCTTCTAGAAGAAGAAGAGCAAGTTAAACCCAAAGCTAATAGAAGAGAGGAAATTATAAAGATTAGAGCAGAAAACAATGCAATTGAAGCTAAAAAAAATACAAAGAATTAATGAATCAAAAAGCTGGGGTTTTTTGGAGAGAATAAACAAAATTGACAAACCTCTAGCTAACCTTATAAAGAAAAAGAAAGAAAAAACCCAAATTCATGCAATAAAGACTGAAAAGGGGGAAATTACTACAGACCTCATGGAAATTCAAAAGATCATGAATACCTACTTTGAAAATCTCTATTCACATAGAGTGGAAAACATAGAGGAAATGGACAGATTTCTAGAAACATATGAACTACCAAAGCTCAACCAAGAAGATATAGCAATTTTGAATAACCCAATATCAGCTAATGAAATTAAAAATATAATTAAAAACTTACCAACAAAGAAAAGCCCAGGTCCTGATGGATTCACGGCTGAATTCTACAAGAAATTTGAGATTTGATGCCAATACTCCTTAAACTCTTCAATGAAATTGAAAAGGAAGCAATCCTCCTTAAATCATTCCTGGAGTTAAGTATTACACTGATACAAAAACCAGAGGAACATCCAACCAAAAAGGAGGACTGTAGGCCAGTTTCACTAATGAACATTGATGCAAAGATTCTCAATAAAATACTGGCAAATGGAATGCAGCAAATCATCAAGAAGATTATATATCATGACCAAGTAGGATTCATTTAAGGAATGCAGGGATGGTTTAACATATGCAAATCAATAAATGTAATACACCACATCAACAGAGCCAAAAATGAAAAGCCACACAGTCATCTCAATAGATGCAGAAAAAGCTTTTGATAAAGTCCAACACGTTCACGATAAAAACCCTTCAGAAACTCAGAATACATGGTGTCTACCTCAACTTTATAAAGGCCATCTATGATAAACCAACAGCCAACATTATACTAAATGGACAAAAACTGAAAGATTTCACTTTAAAATTAGGAACAAGACAAGGAAGTCCACTATCACCACCCCTTTTCAATACAGTTTTGGAAATACTAGCCAGGGCAATCAGACAAGAGAGAGAAAAAGAATAAAGATAGGAAAGGAAGAAGTTAAATTATCACTATTTGCAGATGACATGATACTCTATATAGATGACCCAAAAAACTCCATTAAAAGACTACTAGAGGCAGTAAACAAATTCAGCAGTGTAGCTGGATACAAAGTCAATGCTCAAAAATCAATAGCATTCCTGTACACAAACAAAAAACTCACCGAGAGAGAAATTATAGAAATATTGCCCTTCACAATAGTATCTAAAAAAATGAAATACTTAGGAATCAACCTAACTAAGAATGTAAAAGACCTATTTGCTACAAATTATGCTACACTAAAAAAGGAGATTGAAGCGAATATTAAAAAATGCAAGGATATTCCTTGCTCTTGGTTAGGAGAAACCAACATTGTGAAAATGGCCATACTCCCTAAACTCTTATACAGATTAAATGCAATCCCAATCAATATACCATTGACATACGTAACCAATCTAGAGAAAACACTCCTAAAATTCATTTCTGAACCAGAAGAAACCTAGAATAACAAAGGTGATTCTGTGCAACAAAGGCAAGGCAGGAGGCATCTCAATTCCTGATTTGAAACTATACTTCAAAGCCACAGTGATAAAATCAGCATGGTACTGGCAAAGAAATAGACCCAGGGATCAATGGAACAGATTAGAAGATGCAAACACAACTACAAAGACACTCAATCACTTGATATTTGACAAATGGGCTAAACATGTTCACTGGAAGAAGGATAGCCTATTTAATGTTGTTGGAAAAATTGGCTCTCTGCATCTGAAGACTTAAACTAGATCCATGCCTATCACCATGCACAAAACTAAAGACTAAATGGATTAAAGACCTAAATATTAAAACAGGAACACTAAATCTGCTGGAAGATAAGGTAGGTAGACATCTTGGAGACATAGGGGTAGGCACAGAATCCACAAACAAAACACAAACTGCATGGGAAACACTTCAAAGAATCAACAACTGGGATCTCATATTACTAAAAAGTTTTTGCACTTCAAAAGAAATCACCAACAAAGTGAAAAGAAAACCCACAGAGTGGGAAAGAATTTTAGGCAGCAACCCCTCAGACAAAGAACTTATATTCAGAGCATATACAGAATTGAAAAATATCAAGCCCCCCAAATTCAAAGACCCTCTCCAAAAATGGGCATCTGAGATGAATACACAGTTCTCAAATGAAGATATACAAATGTCAAATACATACATGAAGAAATGTTCACCATCATTGGTCATTTGAGAAATGCAAATTAAAACAGCATTGAGATTTCATCTCACTCCAGAAAGAATAGCTGCTATCAAGAAATCAACTGATAACAAATGTTGGTGAGGCTGTGGGGAAAAAGGAGCACTGCTCCACTGTTGGTGGGAGTGTAGACTGTTGCAACCACTATGGAAATCAGTATGGAGATTTCTCAGAAGACTAGGATTGGAATTTCCATTCAATCCTGCTATTCCCCTCCTGGGTGTTTTCCCAGAAAAACTGAAAAGATCATATCACAGTGATATATGTGCACCCATATTCATAGCAGCACAATTTGTAATAGCTAAATCTTGGAAACAACCAAGATACCCATCAACCACAAAGTGGATGAAAAAGATGTATTTTTGACAATAAAACACCCTGGAGAGACCCAAACAGAGAGAGATGGACTCTCACAACCCAGGAAGAAACTAAAGTGCAAAAACCCGCTCGAATATGAGGTCCTGGGGCTACTATTAGTGAAGATAAGATCAGCGAACACGGCACCCTCCTTGAGCCGCCTGAATTCCTGCCCAACCTGAACAAGTGATCCACACTGAAGTGACTGGCTTGAGCCGCCAGAGCACAGAGCTGAACAGCCCTGCGTGCAGCTCACCCGGACCAGCCCTGCACATGACCCACCCAGAGGCACGGTGAATTCCCACCACAGCTGCACTGAAGTCAGAGGTTGGGGAGCCCAGCAATTCTCGGGGACTGGCATCAACACGCGGTGAGTGAGGGAATAAGACCCTCCCACAGGAAAGGGGAAAATGGACTGGATGACATGTTGGATTTGGGCAGGACAGCCCTAACTCCATAAGGAAGTGGTTTCAGCTGTTTGCTCCCCTCGCCAAGTGGATTGGTGGAATCTGCTTGGATTAGGCCGCGCCCCTGGCGGGGACTCAGTGAGTCACTACAATATTACTTCCCTGAGATCAGTGCACACTGACACAGTGAAGGCCTGCAAAGGTTGACTGGCCCGGAAGGGAGGAGCTAGCACACACTGCCTGAGGGTGAACTCTAATCTCTGATAACCTATTGAAGAGGGCTAAAGCTCCTAGTCTGTGCCCTCTAGAGAGCCTTAAACAACAAGAAAAGGGTCTGGGAATTAAACTGTACACTTGTATGGAAGGAACCAAAAACATGATGAAAGGGAGAAATAAGAAACAACTCCCAGCCCCCAACCCTGAGAACATTGATCCAGGAGAGGTAAATACAAAAGAGATTGAGGGCAGCAAAAATGCAACATCAAACACAGCGTTAGTAGCCATAAAGAGATATCTTCAGAACCTTCTAAGGGGGACCAAAACTGAAATATTAATTCAAATTAAACAAGAGATAAGTAGATTAATAAAAGAAGGGCTGGGCACCTCTCAAGAAGACACAGACAGAAGAATGGAGGAGCACAAATGGAGAGAAAAATTTAATGAAGAATTCAGAAAAAACCTAGAATTCATGAAGCAGATTCAAAGAGATTATCAGGAAACTAAAGACTCCATAGAAAGCTGGCAAAACTGCTTGAAAGAAACCAAAGATAGACGATCAAAAATTGAACACAGGCTTGCAATGTGGGGTCATGAAAGGGAAGATCTCCTAAAAATAACAAGGGAGCAGGCATTAAAGATACAAAGACTAGAAGATGACAAGAGGATCTATAATTTAAGAATAAAGTATGTGAATGAAGAAGCAGGAATCAGACCAGAGGAAATGCAAAGGCTATTCACAGAAATTATTAAGGAAAATTTCCCAAGCATAGAAAAAAGAAATGATATGCAGAGGTATGAAGCATACAGGACTCCAGCCACCCACAACCCAAACAGAGCTACACCCAGACACATAATAATCAAGATCCCAGAAATTCAATATAAGAACAGAATATTAAAAGCCATCAGAGAAAAGAAACAGATCACCTATAAAGGAAAACTCATCAAAATCACAGCAGACTTCCGACACAGACCATCAGGTCAAGAAGAGCTTGGAGTAAAGTCATTCAAGCGCTGAAGGAGGACAATCTCCAGCCCAGATTGAACTCTCTCTAGAAATTAATGAAGAACTCTCTCTAGAAATTAATGAAGAAAAAAGATGCTTCCATGACAAAGAGGAACTAGGAGAATTTGTGACCACCACTCCAACCCTACAAAAAATACTGAAGGACATTCTAGGGAGAGAGAACAAGAATACGAGCATTTCAGGAACAGTGGCAGAGAGGCCTCAGTGAATGAGGCAGACAGTGGAGTGGAAGCTAAACATAGACAACCAATGGCAGAAAAACAGAATAGCAGAAATGAGGCAGAGAAGATTGGCTATAGTCTCTAGTACAGAGGGCTTCAAAATACTAACAGAGAGTAAGCAGCCTGCCGCCCTGGAGAGTGACTGTGGTCTGGCAAGCTGCGGCCACCCCAGGGTGGGGAAACCAGAAGCAAGAGCGTCTCCTGAGATCCGCACCATGCTGGAACTTAGGGCGTCGAGCCAAGCAGTAAGCAGCCTGCCGCCCTGCAGAGTGACTGGGGTCTGGCAAGCTGCAGCCACCCCAGGGCGGGGAAACCAGAAGCAAGAGCATCTCCTGAGACCCGCGCCATGCTGGAACTTAGGGCGCCTAGCCAACCAGTAAGCAGCCTGCCGCCCTGGAGAGTGC
>PVJX010033248.1:0-19939 GCA_004027295.1 Dolichotis patagonum
GTGCAGGTCCCGAGGCGCCAGGGTCTCTCCCCTGCAGGCCCCCCTAAGTCTGCCATACTCACCTGCTATTTCTTTCTGATGAATTGACCATTACATTTACAAAGTTCTGAAATGGCCATCAGACCACAGAAAGAATTCTCTTTAGGCTCCTGTTTGAAACCAGCAGCTACAGCAATCTGCTGGCCTTGCTTTAGGGCCATTGAAGAACTTTCTTGCTCTTCTGCTGAAAACAAAAATGAAGAAAAAAGCAAAGTTTTACAGGCATCTCACTGCATTCAGTACTTCTGACGGGATTCTGAGCCTTAGTGAAATGAATGGAATTCAAGCTATCCCAAGAAAAGCAGGGAAAGCATGGGCTTTATGGGATCACACGGAGAAGGAGAAGCAGGCACATCTGTATCCAGGAGCTCAAGCATCATCAGAACCCCATCTCCCTTCCTCTTTTTCCCCTCTCTTAACCCTGTTTTCTTTCTATTAGTTTCATTCTCTCCACATGGTGGCCTATTGCAGTTTTAGGTTACTTTTATAACAAACCACTTGGAGTATTTACATTGGAGGAAGTGTAGTGCAAGGGATTGTTTACAGAGGTGATAGAGTTGCTAAGAAAACAACCTAGGGAAATTGAACAACCCAGAGACTGGCTACAATGGAGAGATAGAGCGCTAAGTGTCCCAGAACCAGGGACATCTGACAGTAAGACCTCGGGGGAGCAGCCTGGAGGATTCTGGAGAAGCAAAAGTATTAGGGCTGCTGCTCCCGAAGCTGCTTGAGGCAGGGCAGGGAGACAGAGAAACACCCTGGCATCTCTGTCCTTTCACACTCTGGCTCCCCAATGTCTTCATATGGACCTAACCTAACTGAAAGGCAGCTGGCAAGGATGACCAGGAAACATAGCCCACAGGGGCTAGCCCTGTGCAATGTAGACAAGAGCATAGGAAGAGGAAGAGGAAGGAAGTAGGGGAGAGCACCTGAGGGCAACAGACCCAAGACAGCACAATCTCTGTAGGAAGTGAATTTTTTCATAGTTCCAGCAGGTATCCTGGAAAAGAGTCTGGTTTGCTAAGCTGTGAGCATCAGGCAGGGCCTAGTGATAGGAGGCCAGCAGAGAGTGCGAGGCAGCAAGGCAGACTTAGAGAATAGGACAGCCCCAAAGCAGAGTCACAGTGTCCTGCCCTACAAGATGCAGGCCTGGCAAACCCCGGAGTCACCATGTCCTGTTCCAGGTAGGGGCAGGAGAGCCAGAGGCTGAAAGGCTGCAAATGCTACTACCTGATTTCCTCAGGGAAGAGCTTTGGATTTGCTATGACGCCAACACACGGCCAAGGTCAAGGTCTTGTTGAAATGTTCCCAGTCCCCGGGAAGGTGAGAAGACGGAGGAATGGATTCAGAAGCCTTGTTTCTGCTCCTTTTCCTGAAGTTTGCTCATTCCCAAGCCTGGATTTTTCAGCATGGTGCCTAGGGCCTAGGTGGAAAGAGTAGCTTAGGACCCAGACCCTGGGAAACAAAAAACAAATGACTAACCAGTCTTCAGTGGCATGTTGCCTTCTAAAGGAGACACTTTGCAACCCAAATGCTAAGGCCAAAGGATTTCCTACCAGTCTTTTACGATCTCTATAAATTTCAAGAGAGAGAATTGGGGAGCAACTGGGCTCTGTCACTGTCAGGTCGCTGATTGAACGCGCCTTTAATGGAGTCTCCAGCAGCCATAAAAATGCATGAAAACAGCCTTCTGGATGCAGGCGAGTCTGATAGATGGACCAGTGACACCCAGGAAAAGCCAAATGTGCTGGGCTTGTCCTCAGGCCTGTTCAAGAGAATACATCTTGGTGTCTTAGGACACAGCTTGTGCTTAGAGATTCATTAGGCCTTCCACATGCAATTTCTCTCCAAGAGAACACACACACACACACACACAACTTTGCATAGGATAGCTTTTACATTAGGCAGTGTCCCCTAGTAGTTAAAAGCTTGGACCTGGTAGTGGATTTTGATAGTGTCTCTCCCAAACTTACATTTACCCAGGATTTCAGTATGCACTTGATTTGGAAATAAGAACTCAGCAGATGTTATTTTGCGTGTTTGTCTTGGTTTACCCTTCTGCAAACTAGGGACGGTAATAATGGCAATCACGTAGACAAAATGAGCAGAGGATAAAGAATGAGTATCATCACATAATAAATGTACAACAAATTCTAATTATAGCTACTATTCATGAGAAAAGGGAAGAGAGGGTGGAAGGAGAGGAGAAAGAATGGGTGCCATTAAAATCTGGCTAATATTCATTGTAACTCTGCACTAACAGTGGAATCTCCTGGAGATAGATCTCATGTGAGGGACAAGTTGCTCTCCTCCTCCTTAACCCCCTAATTGTGGCACTTACAGACCCCTTAACTTAATTCTCTTGGAGGGGCTGACAATGCATTCGTACAGATGTTTATGAGGCGCTGTCCCTCCTGCAGCACAAGGCCATGTGACAGCTTGCTCTAGACTCCCTCTGTCCCCGTCAGGTGGTTGCCCAGTGGTGTCAGTGAACCAGGAATTTGAGGAGCACAATGCAACAATCAGTTAACAAAACGCACTGGCCCCTTTATCTCTGGCCCAGGCATATGGTACACATAATTTGCCACACACTCAAGTATTGGAGGACTTGTTTACTTTAGAATGTGCATGAAATAAGCAAAATAAAGCTCAAAGCATTTTCAAAAGAACTCGTTCCCTCTGCTGGGGGCAAAATAGGCACCTTATCCTTCTGTGAAGGTATTCATTCAAAGTGCATTATCTCCAGGGGAAAGTGCATGCTTTTCTAAAGGGAAACATAGCTCCTTACATATTTCCGATTCAAAGAGCATCTGTATTTGCCTGCCACACATACATGCGCCGAGTGCAAAGTTTAGAAAATCATTATTTATCAAATGCTTAAAGAATAACAGCTTAAAGAAGTTAGAAACTTTGTCATACGTGAGTAAGACAAATCCAGGGGCAGAAATGGTAGTGCTAGTGCACACTGGCACCCCTGTATGACCAACTGACGGAGAGAGAGGGAGTCTAGAGCAGGCTGCCACATTGCTTCATCTTGCAGAAGGGAAGGATCCTCAGAAATTCATGTACTCATGCATCTGTTGATCACACATCAGACTTGCAGGCTCTTATCTTACTCCTTTCTAAGTTCAAAGAATGTGGTTTCCGCCTTTTGAGTCACCTTGTGGCCCAAGACAGCTGCTAGAGCTTGAGTTACTCACTGCATGTACATTCAGGCCAGCCATAGACAAAGGAGGGAAAAACAGAAGAATGTATCCTCTAGGGATATTTCTGCAAAGTCTCCCCAAAAATCCTATGTATTTCCATAGTCACATTTATAGACCTAATTAAAAGTAAAACTGGAATGTCATTTTTTGTTGTTGTTGGGTACAGTTGCTACCTCAAACAAAATTGCAATTTTGCTACTCAGAAAAAAAGAGAAATCATAGTGAGTGACAGAGTAGCCTCTGTCACAACAAAGAAAAACAAACATAAAACTGACCAAGTTGTTTTGTGTGTCAAATAAGGCCTAGAACAGAGATTAGCTGCCATTTGGAGGATAAAAATCAATCCAGTTTCTTTGCTTGTACGTACTTGCAATCTAATATGACATTCCCCAAAATTGAAGTGTGACTTTAAAAACAGTCACACATCTAGAGAAATGCAGAAATCCACATCTTTGTGGGTGTGACCCTATAACAGAGTCTCCTCACCTTTGGAATACTGCTCCAATTACACCACTGTTTCCTGGAACTTACAGGCACAGTATTCGGGGATGGTACCGGGAGCAGAGAACATCAACGCTGGTAAAGCCATCTCCTGGGGCCACACCTGCCCTCTAGACGGCCTTCATGAAGCAGATGTAAAGTGACTGAGTCTGTGACAACCAGACGACTGGACTCTTACAGAAAGAACTCAGGAATGGGCCCTCTTGTCTTTCCTGACTATTGCCTTAGAACCAAGGCCAGATGGACTACAGTCCAGGGAAAGGGACAAGTGCAGACTCCTACATCACAGGCAGTTCATTGATTTTCAGGGTTCCATAAGAAAGGATTCCAGGGACAAGCTCATTTGGAATACACTTACTCAGCCCTCATAACAAAGCCTCTTCCTTCCTTCCTTCCTTCCTTTCTTTCTTTCTTTCTCTCTCTCTCTCTCTCTCTTTCAGTTTTTCTTTCTCTTTGTTTCTTAACTGCAGGTCTTCTCAGGACCTTTAATGTTTGTGTGCTTTGTGAATCCCCAAGACTGAACCATATGATGCAATGTTTTCCAAATGACCTCAGACCTTTTCTGAATGTGTACTCTGGGGGATGAGTCTTCTCCAGAGCCTTCTTTGGGAAGCCACAGAGAACTTCCTCTAAGCAAGTTTCTCAGTCTGGGTGCTAGTGACATTGGGGGATGGGTAATTCTTGAGAGTGAGGAGCTATGTGTGTGTTGTGACATATTTAACAGACTCTGTGGCCCTTACCTACAGAAGTCTGACCTTATTATAATAACCAAAAATGTCACTAGATGTTGCCAAATGTCCCTTGGAGGGAAAGGTCTGGGATCCAGGAAATGTATAATGATTATTCATGAAATCCGTCTGTCCCTGATTGATTCTGATTCTGATTCAGATTCTGATTGATTCTGATTCTGATTCTGACTCTGACTCTGACTCTGACTCTGACTCTGACTCTCCCCTCTCTCTCTCTCTCTCTCTCTCTCTCTCTCTCTCTCTCTCTCTCTCTCTCTGTGTCTCTCTTCCTATATGAGCACTTGGCCTCTTTAAGAGTCCAGTCCAATAACACTATAAAAATGGTGTGGAGTTAGGCATAAGCAGCATGTTGTAATTTTTAATCAGAATATAACTGGCCCTTCCAAACTCTGCTTTTGCACTTTGTTTCAAGAAAACACCCATTGTAGAAAGACAAATATAATATATTAGATATTCTTTAAAAGCCCAGTGAAGATAGTCTTACCACAACTGTTAAAACTCTCTGAGTTCAAGCAGGTGGTCACTATTAGACTGACAAAGACCTCACAGGGTGTGCCAGGCCATGTGTACTTCATCTGGCTGAGGAAACACCTTCTGCATCTTCTGACCCCAGAGGGTCAATGTGCGTGCGTGTGTGTGTGTGTGTGTGTGTGTGTGTGCATGTATATTCACATACATAGAAACAGAGGCAGAAAGAATTGCTTTGATGAAATGTTATCATTTGTGTAATCTGTGTGGAGAATGTAAGAGAGTTCTTTATATTTTTCTTGCAACTTCGGTAAATTGTCTAAATTGTCAGTATTAAAAGTTACCAAAATAAAAAGTTCTAACACCCAGGAAGCCCCCACCATGGTGAACTCTTCTTTCTCTGTTACATTCTCTTCTCTTTCTGCACACCAAATGTCCCGGAGACCTCTTTTCCCAGGACTCTGAGGCTGTCTGAGCGCCTTGTTCAGAGGTCGGACTTCCACCTGACGACTGTGACTGGGGATACGCAGGCAGGGCTGCTCCACGGATGCCCCAATCTGACCTGCAGTTCAGATCAAGTGGTTTGGACTGCACTCTGGGCCTCAGAATCTCTTCAGCTCCCCAGGTGGCCCCAGGGCATAGCCAAGGGTGCCAGTGCCTATGTGCCAAAGACAAGTTCAGGTCGCTGGTTCTACACAGCAGCAGTTCCTCTCCTAAGCATCTCCACTGCACTCAGCTGCCCTCACCTGGGAGAGCAGCAGCCCCACCCGAGCAGATTCTTGGTGTTCCAGGCCAACTAGCGTCGCCATGGTGAGTCCTGAAAAAGCCAAGAGGGCCTCTGGGCAGCTGTTTGCATTCTCTGCTAAGCATCTAGCACGTGGTGCTCCAAAAATAGTTGCTGGACACGTGCAGGAATGAAGGAAAGAAAGGTCCCTAACACCGCGCTAATCTCCACTGGTCCCTCCCAGCCGCACAGTATTTCAAAAATGGTCATATTTTGCATTAGAATCGTCCCATCAAATTTCAAGAAATCAATGGCTTTTGAAAGTAAGCCCCACTTTGGGGTGAGAGGACTTGGCACAATCTCACCCCCTTCAGACTGGCCCGGCGCAGGTGCGAGCCAGTGCACGCCTCTGCGGCAGCTGCTACCCCTTCACGCACACTCCTCAAATCATTTTTGTATTAGCATATCTCTAAGTGCATATAATTTTCACATCAAAGAGTGTAATTTTTTTGCAGAAGTAGAGTACAGACTAATTTATCCACTGAAGTATCTCAGGCAGCAGCCTCGATAGCATGACATAGAAATTACACAAGAAGACGGGCATTTAGAAAAATTGGGTGGCAGAGTTTGTATTCCTTAAGTAGATGTGGAGAAAATTTATCCATTGAAACTTTAAAAAATTAAAATATGTATTTCTGGAGCTTAAAGGAGGTTCCTAGTTGAGAGAGGAAGGGGTCCTGGAGCTGAAAACTCACTTGTTGGGAGGGGTGTGGTTATGTCCAGATTTTCAGGAGCCGTCGATGGGACTCACAGGCCACTCGGCCCTGCTTGCCCATACACAGCCACCTCACACTGCCCTGAAGACCCTCTCTGTGAAAAGAGTCAGCCCCAGGGGAGGACAGGAAGAAACTGCCATATGAACCCATCCTCAGGGTCAATGCTCTGTGTGGTCAGCCTGGCTCCGAAATCACAACCTCATTCTAACAAGGCCAACCCCTCACTACTGCCCCAGGTATCTTTTCTAATGCTCCTCTGGGCTTGAAATCTTCAAGGAATCTGAAGAGAATTTTCACAGAACCTCATGGCTATGTGCACCCCTAAAATACACTCACAACACACACCTAATACACCACACACCACACACACACAGACACACACACACTTACATGTTTAAGAGAAAAAGAGAGGGTGCTAATGTCCATGCCTTCAGTATATCAAGCAGATCTCATATGTTTTTAGCCATTTTCAAATCTAAAACACTTTAATTCTGGAACATTAAAAAGTTCACATTGGGACACTGTGATGTGGCCAGAGAGAATAGACATGTCAGTGACTGCAAGTGGGTCTGGTCTGTGAGGAAAGCGTCTTAGTTTTCCCTTACTTCCATCTGGATGACACACGATAAAACAAAACTCTTAGAAGAGAAAATAGGAAATTTGTAGTGGTTGATTGATTGTGTCAACTTGAGACATGTAGAACCTTCACTAAATGGGTTTAGCAACGTTACACCCTAGGGTGTAGAAGACCCACCTTAAGGTGGCCATCACCTGGAGGTATAAAAGGGAAGGAGCAAAGACAAATGCTTTCCATTCATTGGAGAAGCTCCAGTCTTCACCTTTGGTTGGACCTCGTCTCCTGGCTTGCAATGTAGACTCTTCAGCCTTCCGGCATAGACTCTACGGTCTTCCATCACAGAGCTTTCAGCCTTCTGTCGCAGACCCATCAGCCTGCTGGTGTGGACTTGCACAAGACACTAGGGTGAACTCCAGACCTTGGACTGAATCCTTCGGCCTCCAGTGTGTAGACACCCTTTGTACGCTTCTTATCCGACTCTGTGGCTGACCATCGTAAGCCAATCTTACCATTTCTTACACATGTGTATATCTCGTGTTATATCTGTTTTCTCTAGTAAAACCCTGACTAATACAAGACTATCCTTGGAACTGCAGAATAAGGGAAAACTTCTCACAAAGGACTCACACAGTGATAAAAGCTGCAAGCCACACCATCAGGGTCCTGCCGTGAGAGCTATCCAAAAACCCACCAGCAGTGGAGAAGAGGAAAGTGCTGTAGTACATTCATGCAAAGACCACAACACAGGGTGAGAATGACCATCTGTACTGTGCACAAAACAGGCACAAGATGTAGCCTCTCGAACATGACAGATACAAAACAAAACACTGCATGGTGCTACTTATGTAAAGCACAAAATCAAGCCAAACGCATTTTTGCCCCTGTGTTTGGGACAGTGGTTGCTCTGAGGTCCTGTACACAAGGCTTCCAGGTCCCCATGTGCCTCCCTTAGGGCAGGAGCTCATTGTATGGAAATGCACTGGTTAGTACACTTGGAATATGTGTGAATTTCTCTGTACATCTGTTAGGCTTCCATAAACAGCTCTCTTAACTGCTACCCAAGTTGAATGAAGACTGACATTGGGCACAATGATCTTGGTCATTTTGAATAGACATTTTGTTAGAAGTTTTATTTTTATTATTTGATAGGAAAAAGAGTATATGTACGGTGTTCACATCCAAAGATTTGTACTGCACACAGGGGACAAGGAGGCAGAAGCTCTCTCTCCCTGGTACCCACAGAGCCACACATCTTCCTTTTGTATCACAAATGCGTGTGTGTGTGTGTGTGTGTAAATTATACAAGTTTTTAATATGAATCCCCTGAACAGTATCTTTTCCCCTTAACAATATCTTGCTGATAGAGGCATATGAGTACACAAATACCTGCCTCTTTTTAAAATGCATATAATGTTTTGTTGTAGAACTCCTACATTCCAGAGATTGGTAAACTATGCGTAGAACACTAAAACTGGCTGACTGCCTTTAGTTTTTGTAAATAAAGTTTTATTGGAACACAGTCATATTTCTATATTGCCTATGTTTGTACTTGCCAGGCAGGCACTTATGCTACTGAGCTGTATCCTCGGTCCCCTTGATAGTAAGACTTAAGGTTTTTTGATTTTATGATGGTGTGAAAGGATGCATTCAGTATTAACCACACTTTCTTTTTACAGAGATCTTCTATATTTTTTCCATTAATTTTAAAATTTTGTCTTTTACATAGTAGATCTCTAATTCATTATAGATTATGTGTGATTTTTAAATTTTTACTAGTATATATTTTCAGTACATGATATTAATATGCATAGGGGGAGCTAGAACTTTGATATGCAGCACAATTTTCCTCCCCGCAGCTCAAGACCATCAAGAGAACCAGCATACGCTCTGCGGTGTGCTGTGCTGCTAGGCTAGGGTGCTTCCCAGATTATAGGTATGAAATGTAAATATTGCCACTCACAGTATTTTCAACTTACAAGAGGTAATATCCGCATCCTAAATCAGAGAGGCTCTGTAGTGCCAACAGGACCTGCGTGTGTTGGTTTCCTATGGCTGCCGTGGCAAATGATTGCAATCTTGGGGGTTTCAGATAACACACATATATTATCTCACCATTCCAGAGGTCAGAAATATAAAACCCAGTCTCACTGGGCTGCAGTGAAGGTTCCTAGCAGGACATCTATTTCAGCCGTCCCACTCAGGGTCATGGCTGGCCGTGTCAGCCTCCCATCTCATCTCGGCCACCACTCTCTACTTCAGGTTTAAGGACACATGTTTTACATGTTTCACACGTTTCTGCCACATAATCTGTGGAGAGCCTCCCTATTTAAAGTCAGAGCCGGGTGTGGTGGTGCAAGCCTGTAATCCCAGCATTCGGAAGGCTGAGGCAGGAGTGAGATCTGTGAGATCAAGATCAGCCTGGGCTCCATAAGCAAGTTCAAGACCAGCCAGACTACATAGTGAGACCCTGTCTCAAAAAAAAAGAAAAGAAAAGTTGATTAGCAACCTTAATTTCATCTGCTATCCCAATTTCCTTTTGTCCTTAACCTAATGTAATCATAGGTTTGGGGGATTAGGCTGTGGACATTTGTTGGGGGGCAATATTCTGCTTCCTACAAATACTACCAGCAAAGCCTGGAGTTCTTACTTCACAGAGAAAAGTCTGCAGTCCTCTGCTCCAAGATGTTATCTTAGTCTCTTTTCTATGACTATAGCAGAATACCACAAACAGAGTGATTTATAGAGAAGAGAAATTTATTTCTCACAGCACTGAAGGCTGAGAAGTGTAAGAGCACAGTACCGGCATCTGGTGAGAGGCTTCCCACTGTGGCGTAAGAGGGCAGAAGGCATCATACAGTGAGAGCAGGCAAGAAAGCTCCTTTGGCAAAGAAGCTATTCCTGTGATAAGCAGCCCACTCCTGGGATAAAGGCATTGATCTGCCCACAGGCCAGAGCCCCCGACCTAACCGCTTCTCAAAAGTTCCGCTAGTCACAGTGGCAGTTACATGACAACCTGAGAAGTGAAGGGGACGTCTGAGCCATAGCAATTAACTGTGTGGTTTCCACCCGCTCTGACCCTGTGCAGTTGTCTCCATTCCCTCAGTTGCTGAGGACAGAGCTCCTGGCCCCCGCCACTTTGCATCAATCCCTTTCACACCAGGAGTCCTGCCAGAAGTCTTGATGTCAACACCCCCCACACACACACAGTCCTTCCAACAGCCTAGCCTCTTGGTGCCCAGACCCTTGCACCTCCAGAGATCCCAGCCTCGACTCCCCTCACCTCCGGTTTCCGGGCTTCTTCAGTGCACTTGTCTGCCATCTCTTCTCACATCACTTCCTGTCCTGCTAACTTATACTCCCTCTTGCACCCGCAGGTCTGTTATCCCTCCTCACTCAGTTCCTTCAATACCCTCCTCTCCTGTCCCTTTTTCCTGGCTGGTGAAACCCCTGCCCCAATCTCAGGAAACCCAATCTTCTACTCCGTATTTGCAACTGAGTTATCGAAGGTAAGGGAAAAAAGGCCAAGAGGCCAATCTCGCTCTAAAGCTCAAGCTCCTGAACCTCGGTGGGCCTACAGGCCTGCTGAATAAATCTCTAGTCCCTGCATGTGCTTTGTCTGCATCCCCGCAAACCTCCCATCCCCTGAACCCTATGCCACAAAACTTGGCTTCTTCCAACACACTGGAAAAATAGAAGCAACCAGATAACGGGAATGATTGCACACAGGGGTCATCTGGCTCTCTTGGGATGCAAAGTTCCCTGAAGGAACTGGGGCTGGGGAGATAGTGCAAGAAAATGATGACACCCTAGAAAATACAGAAGTTCCCTTGGAGTCCCTGCCACTGCCACAGCCTCCCTTGCTGTTAACATCTCACACCCGGGGGTACATTGGCTGTAATCAATGAACCTGGTGTCTTAGTTACTTTTCTCTCATTGCTGAGACAAATTACCTGGCACCCAAAATTAAACAGGGAAAAGTTTATTTAGCTCACAGTTTGTAGAGGTTTTAGCCCATAATTGACTGGCTCCAAGGCAGGGTGGCACATGGCAGAGGGGCAACAGTTCATGGTGGCAGAAGACAGCAACGTGAGAGAGGAAGGGAAGGGGAGGGGAAAGGAGAAAGAAAGACAGAGACAGAAGGAAGAGAGGAAAGACAGAGACTGTATGCAGGCTACCCACCCAAGGGTAGGTGTAGCACTCACACCCTTAATCTTAGCATTGGACCAGAATCAATCACAAACCCTAGATTCAGCTACCTCCAGAAAGCCCACACTCCATAAATGCATGAGGTTTTGGGGGGATGTCCAGACACAAACCATACCACCACTGTTAGTTATCACAGCATTGTCTTCCAAAAGTCCATATTTCACCATGAGAGTTCACCTGGCTGTCATACATTCCATGGGCTGCAGTAGCACATATGATCCCTCATCCTGAAACTGGGCTATGGGAAGACTCTGGTGCTCTATCATCTACTTCCCCGGCCAGTTCTCCTCAGACTCCCTAGGAGACCCATCTGTCCTTCTGTCTGCAGGATGCAATCCCCACACATCTTCTCAATCTTATCCCCATTCATGTTCTAAGAGCTAAAGGCCTATAGGGATTTAAATACCAACCATATTTTGATAATCCCCAAACTTTCTTCCTGGCTATTCTTCTTAACTAAGCTTCAACATTCACATGAAAATGTCATATCATTACTTGGAACTAGGCATACAACAGGCCTTTCAGAATGAACACAAATGGAAATGAACAACTAACTCTTACCACTCCCATCTGTTCCTCTTACACCCTAACCCTTTAAGAAAATATCACCTCCCTCTGTCAACACCTGGGAAGGCTCTGGTTGTCCTTCACTTGCAAGTTAACCAACAATACACAGTTTTGTGGATGCTGGCAAAGTGTGAAACTCCTGGTCAAAGATAAAGGACATTACTACTCACAACCACCATGGTTTCTACAGTCTCATCATTTTTTTTTTGCACCCTTTCCCCAACACTCAGTTCCCACTGGGTAATGCAAAGAAAGCCAGATGAGCACAATGAGCACAGGGCAGGAGACTGTTAATTTTCTAAGCCTTTTCTAATTTATAGTCAGCAAGAATACCTTTCACTCTAAGGGAGACACCATATTTATCTTCTATATTAGTCACTTTCCCAATACTGAGACAAAACGCCTGACACAATATAAGGAGGAGAGGTTTAACTGGCTCATGTTTCAGGGGATTCAGTCCATGGTCATTGGCTCCAAGGCAGAAACAGCAGAGTGGGAAGAAATGATAGAGGACAGCTGCTCATCCCATGTCAGACCCAAGAAAAGAAAGGAGAAGAGAGGAGCTGGGGAGGGAGATATGACACCCAAACACACACTTCTTCCAACCAGGCCCTACCTCCTAATTGCGCATTTAGTTATGAACTCATTAATAGGTCAGTCCACTAATGAGTATAGTGCCCCAACAATCCAATCACCTTCCAAAAGCCCCACCTCTGAACACATGAGACTTCTGGGGAACAATCCAAATCTAAACCAAACATCTTCTGAGGCTGTTCACTACACAAGCCTGTGCTTCTGTGTGTGTGTGTGTGTGTGTGTGCGCGCGCGCGTGCGTGCCTGTCTGCATCTGTGTGGTACTAGGGATAGAACCTAGTGCACTGTACCACTGAGCCACTACAGTTTTTTTATTTTTTATTTGGAGACAGGGCTTTACTAAGTAGCCCAGTTTGGCCTTAAACTTATCTTCCTGCTTTGCCTCCTAAGTAGCTGGGATTAAATGTGTGTGACAGCGTGCTAGGCCACAAGCACTTTTTAAAAGACTACGTGGAATAAAGGGTCATAGAATATGCAGAAACCTCAGTGTGGTAGACCCTTATCTCACAGCATGTTCAGTCTTCCTACCCTTCACGCCCGATCCCCCTACCCAGCCATGCACCAGCAAATCCCCAGCTCATCCCTCCCTGCATCCAATTCTGCTCCACACCAAAGCCAGCTTTCTCCTGGATTATAGCCCAATAGGGCTCCCTGCTCATGCTCTCAAACATCTTCAGCCTGTCCTCAACACAGCCATCATGGCTACCCTTTCACAGGTGTTGTCCAGCCTGTTTCTCCTCTGCCCAGTACCACTCCTGGCCCCATGTCACTCAGGATAAAGCCTCAGTCTCCTACCAGTGCATGAGGGCCCCTTTGTAGGCCCTCTCTCCTCTGGCCTCGTTGTCTTGCTGTCCCTCTCACTCCATCCCAGCCACACTGGCTTCCTGGTTGCTCCCAGGGCTCCTTCCTACCCTACAACTTTTGGGTTTGCTGCTCTGCTCCACAGCATCCTATCCCCACACCAAACTCTCCAAGCTTTCTCACTGCCCCTCCCGTACCCACCTGATCCCCTTTACTCAATCCACTCTCTCCCTACCTTCAGTACCCACCTGGACCCTCCTTCACTTCTGCCTCACTGGCAGACTTTTTTCTCATGGTCACCTGTTGGAGAAACCCTGCTTTAACTTCGGGTTCCCCCAAAACAGGCCTAGAAACAAGGACTGGGCTCAGGAAGTTCATTTGAGAGGTCGCCTAGGAAACACAAGGCAGGAGGCCCAAAGAGCAAGGCAGGGGATGGATAAGCCAATAAGTGTTATGAATAACTGGACCTGACTCCTCGGGGAACTCTGAGAAGTGTTGTAGGACATGCAGAAGGACCTCTGTGTCTGTAGGGTCAAACCCAACTCAAACAGCAAGCATGGAAAATATTTGAAAAAAAACTGCATCCGCACTAAACATATACAGAGTTTTTTCTTGTTATTATTCCCTAAACAACACAGTAAAACAACTATTTATACAGCACTTACGTTGTGTTAGGCATTATGAGTAATCCAGAGATGATTTAAAAAGTACATGGGAGGATGTCTGCAGGTTATATGCAAATGCTACTCCACTATACCTGAGGGACTGAATACCCATGGATTTTGGTATCCTTGGAGACCTTCAACGTTAACCCAGCATACACAGATGAAAGCTGGGGATTCATCCACTGAGTTACTCCCTGATTAGTTTTCTAGGGCTGCCATAAATAAAACATAGGCCAGGTGGCTTAAACAACAGAAAGGAATTTCTCATGGTTCTGGAACCAGGAAGTCCAAGGTCAAAGTGTCAGTGGGGAGCAAGTACTGACTTCTGCTCAGGCCTCTATGGTTGATTGCCAATGAGGACCTGCTTCCTGTGTCGTCTTGTGGTCTTTTCTCTGTGTGCACATCTTGGTTCCTCTGTCTCTGTGCATAAGAATGCCAGTTAATGATGAGACCCCCCACTCTAATGACTTCATTTTAACTTAATTATTTCTTTAAAAACTGCAGCTTCAAATACAATTGCATTCAAATATGAGTTACAGAGGAGCTGGGGCTTGAACAGATGACGGTGAAGAGAATATATCACTCATAATCCTCTGCTTTTGTACACTGATTGTATTGTACCTGCTCATTGAAGCCGATTCTGTGAGAGAGAACAAGCACTTGGCATCAAGTCAGAGCAATGCAGATGCTGGGAATGGGGCCTGATCTACACACATGGTGAACCAGAATGGGATGCAGCAGGAGGCAGGCAGGAGTCACCATCATCGTCTCCACCTTCCCAGGTCATTCTATCTTTTATGGTGCTTCTTCCTCACTCTCAGGCCTACACCTTGCTTTTATTTCCCTTATCTCATGTCAACTTGACATATTCTTTATTTTTAAATTGAGATATAATTTGCATATGATAAAAATCACCCAGTTAAAGTGTTTTGTTCAGTGGGTTTTAGTATATTCACAAGGTTCTGTAACTTTTCCTCCTATCTGATTCCAAAATATTTTCATCAATCCAAATGGAAGCCCAGGTCTGTTCAGTTGCTAGAATATGTTCAGTCACAGTAGTACTTTATTTGCTCAGTGACCATGTCCCCTGTCACCAACACATGGACTTCTTGAGAGTGAAGACTTTGGCTACCATGGGCTCACTGATCATCCCTTACAAAGGATTTGATACAGTGCAATAACTCAAGTAAGCATCTGTTGTAGTCAGGAGTTGTACACAAAACAATTAGAATCAGGACATGGAGTTTATAATATTATTTTTATGATAGTCACCCAGATTTAACACAAGAAAATGCAGGAAATCTATCCACAACACCAAAGACACAGAATGTTTAGCCAAGGGCCTAAATCCCACAGCAATGTCCCACATGAGTCCAGTTAAAGACCCAGAGCTCATGACATTGCCTCCCACGAGTCCATCTGGAAGTCTAGAGCCCACAAAAAGGACTCACACCAGTCTCTTTTACGGATCCATGCTGGGAAGGCCCAAAGGTCAGAGGTGGAAGCCAGGAAGTCTATGCCAGCAGGGTGAAGGAGCTGTGCTGATAGGTCGAGGGTTCTATGCTGGAGCCGAGAAGTCACACTCACAACAAAGACCAGGGCTGTCCTGAAAAGCACCACAGCCATCCTCAGCGATGAGGAGGCCCCAAGCTCCTCCGACGACAAGCACAGTCAAGTACATGCCAGGAAGCCAGTGTGACAAGTTCATCCTGGAGACCAAGCGGCACACGTCTTCCTCTCCAGAGCCAGGAAGCAACGCTCGATGTGAGGACCAGAGCTTCTCCAGGAGAACCAACGGCTCAAACAGCAACACATAGGAGAACCCACAATGCCTCAACGGCTCAAACAGCAACACATAGGAGAACCCACAATGCCTCAACGCCTCAACACACTTTCTTTTCCTTCTCCATGTCTCCTTTTATGCTGGCAACTTTCCTCAGGTGAAACATCTATGCTCAGCACCGTGATGATGCAATCCAGCTGGCGTTAAGTTGACCACCAGTTTTTAATCTATAACAGCATCTCTTCACGTAACATGTAAGCCCAGAGAGCACTTTCATCAAATTAACCCCAGATTTTGCGATGAAGGAAAAGGTCCCGAATGACCACTCACTACTCTTGCACTAGTGATGCAAGCAAGTCCTCAGAGCTGGCATTCTCGGGCTTCAGCCCAGAAAGAAATGAGATTCTCTTTGAGGTGCTACCTCTGTAAAGTAGAGTAGGAGAGGTTGAGATTTATGGGGTTGCAGCTGGAAAGTTTTCTTTTGCGATGTGTTACATTTGCTATGATTTCATTCCTTCCTTGTGACCTGGTGATTCTTAAAGCCTTAAGCTTTGGAGGGAGTAGAAGAGGTGATGATTTTGCAATGATGATATCCTCTGCCATTTCCACTTGCCCTTAGGGGTGGGAATGACTTCTGAGCAAGTTAACTGACATCTCATCCTCAGTTTCCTTGTCTGCACAATGGAGTAGGAGAGAAGAATAATGAACAATCGTGTCTTATAAGGTGATTGTGAGGCTCAAACAGGCACGAACACATAGGTCACACTTGGTGTGTATTAAGTACATACTCCCCCACCACAAGCCATGAGCTTGTGAGGTCACATTTGTAATGCACAGGATATGACACAAGATAAAGCACAAGTAAATGATCTGAATGAATCAGTCTCCTCTGAACTGGACATTTTAAATAATGGCTAAATCCTTTTAGTTTGGTCAAGGAAACTAAATGTTATAGTAATACTTTATCTTCCCAAGAGAATACTTGGCTGATGTGACATGTTAGCTGTGTGTTCTTGGGCAGGTCACTTAGCTTTCCTGGAACTCATTTTTCCAATCTGTTAAATAAGAATAGACTACAAAATGACTGAGCACCAGTATAGAAGAGACAATGCATGTGAAATGCGTAAGACATGGTGAAGGTTCAAAAAATGTTACTAATATCATCTTTATTACAAGTCCACACCTTCCACAAAATCCTGTGGCTCAGAGGTGTATGGAAAATTAGAACTTCTCCGATTTTAGAAAGGGAGGAGAACATGCAGCGTACAGTGTGACACCTTAGTGACTCTAAGGCAGCAGCCAGTAGTCAAATGCATTAACACTGCCACTTCGGGACATGGAGATATTCACACAAGTGCAGAAGCCCGCGGATCAAAGACCCACATCACATCAAGGGAGGTCAGGTTTAGTGGATGGTGGTAGGAGGTCAGGGCAGGTTTTTAACAACAAACAAGTAATGAAAAACCTTTCAGTTCCCAGAATTTTTCAGACTGGCAGAGAACGGAAGGCTGACTTGTACTTTCATTTTAGAAACAAAATCCTTTATTTTCTACTCTCCTCCAAAAGGAGGCAATGGAAACAAACATCTTATTTCCCAAAGCGTGCATGTTTATAAATTTTTAAAAAATGATTATGAAATTCCAGGATAGTATATGTAAAAGAAGAGAGAAAAAGGTCCAAACTTGACTGGTTTTAGTAACTGCAATGGAATATTTTTTTAATTCCTTGCACACAGATTCAAAAACAAACACTGTCACACTGACGTGTCTTCCCAAATTTGGTTGCAACAGCCCTCCTGGTTTTGGAGAGGTCTTCTCTTGAGCCTGGGCCAAAAACACATTCCCATGGCCAAGTTGGAGACTTTGAAATGCGAATGCAAATGCAAACATAGAGGGGCCTTCCAGGAACAGCCTGAGCCACTCTGGCGGCCCAGACGCCTCCTGAGCTGCAGAGTGAGCCCCTCGGGGGAGGTACTCACCCCAGCGAAGCCAGTGTATGTCAGAAAACGCTTCCACTGCCAGAAGTGTGTCAGTGCTACCCATTTCACTGAATTGTTCTGAGTTCCTTGTTGAAATAATTAATGTACATCAAAAATAGAAACAAACACAATTCGTCCTCCTCTGGGAACTGAGCCCTTCCAGACTTTGGTTATCTCTATTTACAATAACAAGAACTACCAATTATTGTCAGCTGCTACGTGCTAGCCTCATGCTAAGTGCTTCACATGGGGAGGGTGCTGAGTTGGAAAGTCCACTGACAGGTCGCCTCTGCAATCCTGGGCAGGTAACAGGTGTTTTAGAAGATGCTTGCAGCTCCACACAGCTGAATTCTGCAATATAAATTATTAAGGAATGTGCAGAACATTACACAGTTCATGTACTTAATGATTATAGTTCACAGACTAGGTCAGATATAATTAGATGTTACATTAAAATAGCTTCACAGAGCCATTTATTCTGATTTAATTACTTAAAATGATAGCATAATGAGCAATGCTTTCAAGAAAAAAAGTACTCTTTTAAATGGGCTCATTTTAAGTTAATATGAGGAAAATTAATCATTTAATGAATTGTAGGAGAATAAGTCCCTGTCTTAAGTGACGTGGTTTCCATGTCACAAAGGTTATATGGCAAATGACAGGGAAACAGAAACATTGTTTCCCAGTGGGAACACGGATTCTCATTTTAACTAGTCCTTCCAAATCTTACTCTCTTTTGCTTGAGCCTAGGTAAATGCAACCATGGCCTTAACTGCCTTTAAATGACTTTTGAGCTGCTTACATCCAAACAAGGCCACCTCTGTACATACTAGGGACATGACCATTAATCATATGTCAACCTGACTGGATTAGGAAAAGCCTGGCAGATTAGTGAAGCACCCTGTGGGATATTTCCAGAGATGACTGGCATGCAGGCTCGCCAAGTGAATCGGGAAGCCCCACCCCAGCTGTGGTTGGCACCATCCAATAGGCTTAGAGCCTAGATGAAATAAAGGAGAAAGAAGAAGAAAGTCAGCCCATGTGTTTTGGAAGCTCCATTCTGCTTGAATGAGAGCATCTTTTGCTGCTGCTGTGGATATCAGACTCCAGTTTCTTCTGCCTCCCAATGTAGATTCACACCAGGGACTCTCCAGGGAGCTTCCAGGCCTTCAACCTCAGACTGGTACTATATCCTTGATCTCTTTTCAGATTCTACAACTTCCAGCTTCCCAGACTGAGCAGCTACTGGGTCTCCGGCTCTCCAGTGTACAGGTAACCACTGTGGATTTTGCAGATTCTAATCCTGCAGACAGCTATAGTGAATGCTTGTGCCTCTGATGCTGTAAGTTTGCCTAATAAATCCCCTTGTATAACTGTATGTATTTTGTTCTATTGATTCTGTTCCTCTAGTAAACCTGAACTAAAAACTCCTAGCAAAGGAGTTCTATATTGTCTGCACTAGTTTGAGGGGGTGTTAGAAACTAATCAGATGTAGCATTGTGGTACAGGAGATAAAGGAATGAACCCCAGATTCTGAGGGAGACAGGTCAAATCCGTGAGACTATGTGTGAGTTGTTCAGCCTGCCAGGCCTCCATTTCTTTAACTTGGAAGTGGGGATTAAACACAGTAGCTCCTTGATAAGGTGGCTTTGAAGATCAAATGAGATTCAGCGTGCAAGCCACTCGGCACCTGCCTAGCATGCTGCACTGATAACTGGTCTCTCTTGTTATTATAAATAAACATAACCAATATTTTACTGGCTCCTAGTCCCAGCTATACACACACTCCTCAAACTAGTTAAGGCCCTGATGCATTTTTCCAGTGGAAATAATAAAAGTCTTAGAGGGAATGGATAGACCAGCCCGTAATCCAAGTGCCTTCTATTTTTAATAACTATAAATGATAAGAGATTCTCAAATGAAGCTTTTAGAGTAGTATCGCTTCACTAAAGCTACCCTACAAGGCTAAAAAACATATGGCAATGTTTATCTGCTATTTTTCTGTCCTGAGTTAGGCCTTGTAGTGAAAATATTCATGCTGGGCTCAGGGGAAATGGGGGGAAAATGTTAAATCAGGAACCTTCTCGTGAATACCTTCTTCGGAGAGCTGTAATACTACTCAGGGGAGACTCTATTTGGATCCTGGGACGCTTAGCAGAGGTGATGACAGAAAACACCAGCTTATGGATCCAGGGGGCTGTGGCGGCCAAAATAATGTGTCAAACTTGGCCTCGCATGAGCAAACAGCATCCAAGAGAGAACTGACACAATCTCCAAATGTATAAAGTTCTGGACAAGAAAACCA